>VYZP01007489.1:10607-37212 GCA_013400635.1 Hypocryptadius cinnamomeus | reverse complement strand
TGTGGGATCCAACTTCTAAATTTTATCTCTGGTGCTTACAAATGTGGCTTTAGTGATAAAACAGGTTTAAAAGGTTTTTCCTACTGACCAGAAGAATGGATCATTGCAATTGTGTGGTCTGCAGCATTGCTTCAGCAGTGATTAGTGCAGTTGGTGGAGGTGACAAAGTGGGAGAGGAGAATGGGAACCCAAGGCTGTGGAGGTGATGGATGAAGCTGTTCCTGCAGCTTCTGCATGTGCTCCATGCCATGGGCAGACATGGAACCTTGCTGGCTGGGGAAGGGTAGCATTTGGCTGTGACACTGAACTGGAGTTCTGGGGTTGTGGAGGGAATTCCCACCTTGTTGTGGGTTCCTATGCAACTTTAAGGAAAGCCTTTTAGTCTCTGTGCCTTGTTTTTCAAACTGTGTAATGAGGGTGGCTCTTTTGCATGTGTTTATCTGTTTATTTATGCTACATTTTTGTATCTGGAAATGCTTTATTAATTGTGAATGCAGTGCCTACAGCCCTGCAGTAGTGACTTAGGTCTTAGATGACATCAATATATATCAAAGCAGGAAAAAAGTGGAATTCATCCAATCAGTTCTTTTAATAAGTTTTATAACTCAAAAGAACAGATGCGCTCCATGTAAGGCTTGTTCCTTGTGTTACAAATCAGTGATCAGGCTATTTTTTCCCCCATTAAAAATATATCTGATTTATCTTTCTGAAAAACAAACAAAAAAAAAAGGAACTTTACCTGTTGCTTTCAATACTTTGCAAGGATAGGAATAGGAAACAGGTACCTTGTCAGTAATGGTGGATTTCCTAACATAGTACTTCTTTTGAGATCACTGTGGTGTAATAAATAAAGAACACATCTGTTCTATCTGGCTGTGGAGAACTGCAGCTAAATGCTGATGTTTCTAATTACAGCAGCATTCAGAGATGGTACATTTTCATCTAGGCCTACCTTAAAAAGACTGACTACATGGAATATTCTATTATAATGCTGTCTTTAATGTCATATATGTTACAATATTAAAAAGAAATAGAAGTGCATTGATTTTTTTTTTTTCTGTGTTGTGGCATGTGAAGGCTGGGTTTTAAAAGCAGCATCTTTTAATCTGTAGTAATGGTGATTCTGCGCGTGGAGTGAGTGAAAACAGTTCTCTGAATTGCTCAGACTGCTGCAGTGAGCTGCAGTCCAGACCTCAATATTTGCTAGTGGTGAATTACTCCAACAGCTGGCAGCTGATGCTGTTCAGGGAATCAGCAATGTGTTGTGGTCAGCTGTGCCTCTCTCCTGGTGACACCTCTCTGGCTATAAAAACAGAGCTGGTGGCCAGAGTGAGAATTCACCTGCATCTGGATGGTGAAATTATTTATGCTTCAGTACTTGAGACTTTAAAATACTTTGAAGTTTGCTGTCCATGATGCATCTTGGCAAATGAACAGCAATGCACTGGCACCAGCACACAGACCTGTGCTACTGGAGGGAGTGAGGTCTGGGAGTTCTCTTGTCAAAAAATGAAATCCTAGTCCTCAGGCATATGAGCAAAGTTGAATTTTAGAGCAGTTCTTTTCATAGTGTTCTTCTTCCAGGTGTATAAATGCAGCAATATCTTGCAAATTAATTTAAGACATTTTTTGTGCTCAAATAATTTTTGTAATCCCATGATGAGTTTTCCACTTTCGTGTTCTTGGGGAAACTGCTGTTTCCTTCATGTTCCATAAGTGATGACTGCTAGTGAGGGTTACAGGAGCAAGAAAATCTCCTTAGCAGGCTGGAGTCAAGACACTGCTCTGTTCTAAAGTCTGCTATGAGCTGCCCTGGGCAAAAGCAAATTGGTGTGTCTGTCCCACTGCCAGAATGATCTCTAGAATGTTGAATATTGAGACATTGTTTAGATCTGCCCTGTTCAGGCCTGTTAACTGGTGAATCCCTGGTGTTTATTACAGTAGTGCTTGGGTGGCAGTGGGAAAGAACATGGAGTGAGGCAGACAGAAAGCAGAAAGTGAAAAATACAGCAAATTCCCAAATGCCTGCAATTAATAATTTTAACAAATGCATCACTGTTTCTTCATGTTGGCTGCCTGCTGTTTCCACTCCTCTTTCTCTGCATGCTCAATATTTTTCTCCCATCTGTCCCTTGGCCGTAATGATGGGACAGATGCACTGCCTAAGTCTTCCTCTTGGAGCTTGTATTAAAACAACCTCATTGCTCCATTCCTCCCCAGCAGTATTTATGTGCTCATGTTTCTTTACCATCTCCCCCTCTCCCATTTTCTCTGTGCTGTGTATAGATATCTATATAATGTGCTCTCTTTCATAGTCTAAGTAGAAATACTATGTACATGAGGTATGAAATACTGATTGCTACATACACATATATATGTTTTTTATATAAATATAATACGTGTGTATATATGTACATATACGTGTGTCTACATATAAAAAATATGTGTTGGATGCCTTGTACCTTTCACTGTAAAAGATTCTCTGTATGGTCTTTTTATGATGTGAAGCAACACATTCTTCATTGTAACTGGCCCTTCAAACTCTGTAAGAAAAGCTTTTAAACAAAAACCTCAGCATTTTCTTCATGAGGTTCTGTTAGGATCAGCTGTGCTTTGAACTGTTAAAAACTGTCATTTCTGTTGCATGTTTTCCTCAGGAGATATTTTGGGTATGTTAAAATCATAGCTAGGGAGAAAAAGGAGCAAGAATAGCATCTGCTGTGCATGGAGGGTCTGAGAGCACAGATCGAGTCCATCCGCTGCAGGTCACTGCCTTCCTCTCCTGACTGCAGTGTGAAAAGTTCATGGTACAGGCTGCTGCTGGAGGAGGGGAGGAAGCAAATGCTATTGTTAATGGTTTACTGTTTGCTTTTAGCAGGACCAGCCTTGGGAGTTTGTACTAGAATTCCCCCTAGAACAGATGATTTGGCAATTAATACAATCTTCTCCCCCCGTCACCTCCAGTTAGGAAGTACCAGTGCATTCCATGTGTGTGCAACTCAGTTCTTGTCACCTCTGCAAATGCTTTACGTTGTAGCCTTTGGTTTTAATATCCTTGGCAACAAACGATTTTTCCCTAAAATACAGTTTTGTCGTTAGTGCTTAGGTTAGCCTGAGACTAAGAATTGTCTGTGCTGCTGACACATGCCCAGTGTGAGAAGCGGGCTGAGCACTCTTGAGTTCATCCACATTGCTAGATAGTGAAAAAGCCCCACGTGCTGCTCAGATTCAGAGCTCTCACACAACATGATCATGGATTTAATAAAAGTAAAAACTGAAGCATGGTAGTCAGGAGCTATTTGCTCTCCAGCCCCTTACTGGATAGGGCAGGAAGTGCTGCCCTTAGAACTGCAGCAAGATCCAGATTTGGCTTTTAACAAAACTCTCCAAAGGCAAAGACAGTTTGTGTGCAGACACCACACATTTGTGGAATTCTTAAACAGATCAAACAAATCTGTTTGTCAGGGACCCGATTATTGATTCATATCTGGAATGTTGCTCTTTCCAGTGCAACAAACCAAAACTTCCTGTGTGGAAAAGCTCAGCTGGAGATAAGTGATGTTGAAGTGAGCTGGCATGAAACCAGCCCTGCCTGTGTCTGCTACATCCAGATGGGGCACAGGAGGGACTGGGTTTGTCCTAAGGCACATCTTCATCCCCAGTACAGCTCCAGGGCTGCTTCTGCCAACATGCTCACATACAAGTGATGTGATGGCAGGAGAGTCTGTGCTTAATTGATGCTCTTTTTGTACATTTTAGGGTTACTCTGGCTGATGTAAATCTGTTGAAGGTTGAAAGTTTGGTTGCAAACATTCTTTTTGATACAGTATTTTTTTCAATATGCGTTGCCACAGAGCTGGCAAGGTTTGAAATTGTGTAGTATTTGTACAATATTTTCCTTCCCGCACAGTTTTGCTAATTTTGGATCATGCTGTTTAGTCCAGTGGATGTAACTGAAGCAGAAAGGTTTGCCCAACAGCAGTAAAGGCTGTAAAGTGACCATAATCCCAGTCATGGTGTGCTTGTAAAATAATGAGCAACCATGATTTAAGAGTTTAACTCTTAGCTCTTTCTTATTTTACAACTCTTTTTTTGTTGTTTTGTCTTTTTTTTTGTTACCAACAGTGAGGAAGATGCTTTCTTTCAGAATCTGTTTATGTTACTTATTAGGATGGAGAGGGTAAAGTGAGGCAGTGAATATGGAGGACAGTTTTGTCTCAAGTCTTACCCTGGTACTACTTTTTAAACCAACTTTACGTGGAGTTTCTGGCTGCACTTGTCAATGAGGCAGCTGTTCCCACAGCCCACAATGTAGCTGTATGGAAGAAACCACATTCCAGTCCAGGTCTGCAGACTTCCCATGTCCTTTCCAGTCCTTCTTTTGGGGATGCTGTTTTGTCACCAGTGTGTGTGTGTGTGTGTGTGTGTGTGTGAGTTGAAGACTGGAAGACTGACTGTAGAAGCAGAAAAATGTTCATTTTGTTTTATTTGTTTGCTATCAAGCTTTAGTGCTCAGGCACTTAACTGAAAAGTAACAGCAAGTAACCCAAAAGTTGGCAGAAAGAGTTGAAAGTTGTCTATTTTGTAGGCAGAAGTACTGGAGAAAAGAAATTGAAACAGTTTTACAAACTGTTCTTTGAATATTTTTCTTTAAGCCCACTTCTGAGAGTGATGTAGTTACATAAGAACTTGTGGCTTTTTGTGTGTCTGAAGGCTGAAAATCCAGTAAGAAAATAGAAAGAATGGCAAATGCTGATTTTATAATGTGGTATTATTTTTAGGCTTGTTCTCATAACATTTTAGGGAACCTGCCCTGTTGTATTTTGTTTACTTGAATATACTGAGCATTTTGAAGATGTTATAAAAGCAAATGTACTTTAAAGCAATGGATTTTGAACTAGAAAATATTGATTGTAAGACAAAAGATGCATTACTGGCAAAGTGTATTGTATATTCCTATACAGTTAAACAGTGCAGGAACCTCATTTTGGCAAGGACTGTGAATATCTGGGACATAGAGACATAAAATATTGTTGTGGCAAGGAGAGGCAGAAGGAGGCTGAAAGGAGGCTGGGGCCCTGTTAGCTGGCAGATTCACAGGTTAATTGGAATTGAGTTCAGGTTTTAGGCCAATTATTACAGGTTTCAAACCGATTTTCTTCGTTTCTCCACCTGTCATGTACACAAGTGCTCGGTTAGACACTTAGCATGGTAAGTGCATGCAATCCTCCCTGTTACAGCCTGTGGAGTTGTGCTGTGCAGTGTGGGCAGGACGATTCCCAGATGCAGATTTCCCCCTGGCAGCAGCTCCTTGCTGGGGTGAGCTCTGAGGGCTGAGCCAGCGGAGCCCACGGGCTGGGGACAGCCTTGTGCTGAGAGGGTCTGCTGGGCTGCAGGGTTCCCCATGCCACTTCTCTGATCCCTTCTCTCTCACAGGCAGGAATGGCATCTCCTGAAAACCCCGAGCAGTTGATCATTGCCCTGGAGCCCGAGGCTGCCTCTATCTACTGCCGAAAGCTGCGCCTGCACCAGATGATAGACCTGAGTAGCAGGGCACCTGTCAATGGCTACAGCCCGAGTGACACTATTGGAACTGGATTTTCACAGGGTACTTCTGTTCATTCACTTTGCAGATTCTCATTGCTTTGTCCCCCAGGGCTGGTTTCTCACCGTTTCTTGTTGTCCTTGTTCTCTTGAAATGTTTCAGGCTGGCATCAGTTTGCTTTTAAATCCTGTTTCGCTGCTTACCGTAGTTAGACTTGTTTATGTGTTGACCCAGCAGACATCACAGAATGATTTGGGTTGGAAAGAAAGTCAAAAATCATCTCATTCCAACTCCCTGCCGTGGGCACAGACACCTTCCACTAGACCAGGTTGCTCCAAGCCCTGTCCAGCCTGGCCTTGGACACTTCCAGGGATGGGCAGCCACTTCTCTGGGCACCCTGTGCCGGGGCCTCACCACCCTCACACGGAACAATTTCTTCCTAATATACACTTGAATTTTAGCATGTCGGTAGCTTCTTTGTCTTGCCTTTATTTGGATGTTGTGGGAGTCTCTTCGTATTTTCACGACAGTATTTTTCTGTCTTAAGTTAGTACTTCATGTTGGATCATTTTTTTCATTTAATTTGTTGGAAGCAATTATGTGTTTGATTATCTGCATTACTGAGGCAGGGCTAAATAACTGGATCTGCAATGAAACAATTAGTCTGAGGTGTTCCCAAGTGTTGGCAGATGCTTTTTGATGTCATCTTTATGAAATATCATTAATGACTTTCAACAGTCAGTGGAACTCATGGCATTGGAATGTAGCAATGAATTTATCTGCATGTTGAAGAGCAACTGGATAATGTACTTCTGGTTTATTGAGCTGGAATCTGTTGCTACTGTCACTGTTTGAAGGGGGGCACAGAGATTGGAGCACTGTAAGTCGCTTGACAGAAGATCCTTCACCACCAGTTTTTTGAGCTTGGCAGCCTAGTGAAACTGGAGGCAAATAGAGGAAACAAAAAAAGGAAAATGGCCTGCAGCAGTAAGATTTGATAGCTGCATAATGTGCATATTTCTCTATATCTCTGTGAATTGTAACAGTTGCCCTGATACTGATGGTAGTGTGACAGTCTATCCTAGAAGGAGTTTCTCAGAAGAGTCTGTATTTTATCACATTTGCTAGGTCAAAACAGTAGAGGCAAGTGGGAGGTTAAGCTAGTAGAGCTATTCCTGCACTTAGCAGAACTTTTTTTTTTTTTAGTTAGGCAGACTGACTACATCATTTTCTCAAATCCATGGCTCTCCCAGCCAGCACTTGTCAGATGTGTTCAGTGTTTGGAGGCCCACGCAGAGTACAGGACACAATCTGTTTTCAGGATTCTGTCCCTTCAGGGCCCCTTGGCTTCTGGCCCCCTCATTCGTGCCCTGAACTCTTCCAGTTCCATGTGATTCTACAAGAACTCTCTTTCAGACAACACAGGGATTTGCTTCTGGGAAAATAATAAAGGAGTTTATCTGGTTAAGGTTTTGAAGCTGGGCAGAATCTGGCAGATAATGGATTTCTGCTAATGGGCTTTTTCTTGGGTGGGGGTACCACTCTCATTCTTGACTTTGTATGGTAAAAAGCTGTTGGGGATGAGAAAGGTTTCATGTCAAAATTAATGAAAACAAAGTTTGGAGTGAATTAATTTGGGGTTGGAATTAAAATTTCATAAAGGCATGGCAAGCACCCAAGACAAGCTGAGAACAGATTAAGGAGAAAAACCCTTTAAATATAAACAGAGAGAAGCACTCCAAGGACCATATTATTGCTGTGAAGTCAAAACAGAAATTTTAGTGTTCATAGTAGCAAGGATAAGCTTGCTTCAGTTGTAGTTAAAGACTGGCTCTTGTATTCAGTTCTAGCCCACAGAAGGGAATGAAAGGATTGCCATTGATTTCTGTGGACTTGACAGGCCCTGGCTTGGACCTAGTGCTTGTTCTGCCGTGGAGTGCTTCATCTGAGCTCTCCCTGTGCTGCCCAGTCCCTGCACTGAGGCTGGGGCAGCTTCTCCACATGGTGGAGTCTTCTTGGGGAGGTTGCAGGAGCAAGTGGAGCTGACGCTCTATTTTCTGATGACAGGCACTATAGAAATAGGAAGGAAAGTGCATTCTGTGATCTGCATGCTGGTATTTTCAGAAAAAATTTCTGCTCATGACAGGCTGCCTCTCTTGTAGTGTTTTATGAAGTGCCTTTGAAGGTGAGTGATGATAGCACAAGCAATGTAGGTTTTTTTGGTTGTTCAGTTATAGAGGTTGATTTAGAAGCATAAACAGCAGAGGTTCTCACTACTCTGCTTTCTCTTGACAGACTGTTCTGCATCTTTTAAATGTCTAAGTAGCAGTTAAGTCTTGTAAGGTAATGGGTTGTTACGATAGTCTTGCAAGATTACACTTTTAATTGGTGTATATTTTAAATATTGTGAGGGTCAGCCCTGGTGATCACTGTGTCCTTAAGATTAATTCTAATTCTTACTTGTCCTTAAGATTAATTCTGACTAATATGAGCAGCAGTGCTTCTGGCTGCTTGTTTTGGGGTAGACTGACATCCTGAGAGGTTGGGGAGGCGTATTTGCCTGAGCACTCAAAATGAGCAGTGGCTGTTGGAAATGTGGGAATGTTCTCCCATCCCGGGTGGTGGGGGGTTGTCTGGGCGTGGGCTGGGGCTGCCACCTGCTGGTGGTGGAGGCTGCTGTGAGCACAGCTGGCTGCCAGCCCCCCACCCTGCTGCCAGCACATGCTTTGCAAGCCAGAGTGTATTGAAAAACTGCAAGTCAGACCTGTTTATAGCTTTCTTCTTATTAGATTGTTACTAAATATGATTAGTTTACCTTATTTCTATTAGGTAATTCATATAGATTAAAAGACAAGTATATATAACAATATCAAGGAAGAGCAGGGTGGCTTAAAGCATTTTTCCTTCTTTCCAGGAATGACATTCTAAGGTTCCTGGTCCCAATGCAATAATTTTTGTACTTTTTTTAAGAAGTGATACATACAGATCTGTCAGCCTGCTTGCACTTGTTTCCTGCAGTTTTTGATTCTGTTTCTTCACGCTTTTTTATACTCAGTAACTTTTTTTTTTGTCAATCACTAGGGAAGGAACATGTGCGCCGGAACCGGCAGAGCCGGACCTTCATGGTGGAAAATGTCATAGGAGAGATCTGGTCTGAGCTGGAGGAAGGTACTGTCCTTTCTTGAACAAACTTTGCTCTCACTGGTTTTGTATTGCAGGCAAATATTGTGTTTCCCACAAAGATGCTGTGCACTGCATTGTCCTCATGGTGGTTATAAAGGGGAAAAGGAAAAAAAACCACAAGTTCACATGCTGCTCTTAGTTACAAGTGGTGAATTGCAATTCTGTATGCTCTAGCATAATAAGATTTATTAATGAGATGGTGGAAAGCCATGCAACTGGAATATTTTCCTCAGAACAGGCTTTGTAAATATGGTATAATATTTGGTAGCCCACTAGGATTTATACCAGCAGCATGAGCAGTCCCACTTTTCATCTGTGTTACATTAATAGCTTTTGACATCTGACTTTGATATTGGTTATCAATCATTGTGGTGTATTTACTAGCAAAGATCAGGTTTTCAGCAGGGCCATTGCTGGCTGTCTGTAGGCTCTTATCTCCCTTACCTGGTCCCCTCAGGAGCTCTCACTGCAGTGAGCTGCTGTGCTCACAGTGGTGTAAATGGTCCTGGCCTGTCCCCTTGGCATTCCAGGTGATCGGTACATCGTGGTTGACAGTGGAGGAGGCACAGTGGATATGACTGTCCATCAGATCAGGCTCCCTGAAGGGCATCTGAAGGAGCTCTACAAAGCAACAGGTAATGTCACTTCCACTGCTTGCTTTATGTAATTAGATGGTGTATTATATACTTATGTAATGTTTTGGCTTGTCAGTGAAGGAAATGTGTGCCTTTTTTGCGTTTTACTGACAGTACTTCCTGAAATGAGACCAGCACTCAAAATTAGTATAACCCAGCTGCTGGTTGGCTGAATGACTCATTTATAGTGATGGTGTTAGAGTGGCTGTGATAATACAGGAATAACAGTGAGGCAAAGGTAAGATCATGTTGTATATTAGACCAGCTGTTACATTTAGCAAAGATCCCTTCTCCTGTGACAGTCCTGAGTGTTGTTCTGATGTGTGTGGCCAACTCGAAATGTCATAAGAATATTAAAGCATATCCCGAATATTAAAGCCGTGTTTTCTCTGTGCTGCAGGTGGGCCATACGGTTCTCTAGGTGTGGACTACGAGTTCGAGAAGCTGCTGTGTAAAATATTTGGGGAAGATTTCATTGAGCAGTTTAAAATCAAGCGCCCTGCGGCCTGGGTGGATCTGATGATCGCGTTTGAGTCCCGCAAGCGGGCGGCAGCTCCCGACAGGACCAACCCCCTGAACATCACCCTGCCCTTCTCCTTCATTGACTACTACAAGAAGTTCCGAGGTCACAGTGTAGAACATGCCTTGAGGAAAAGCAAGTGAGTAGACAAGCACATGGATGAAGGATTAACTACTGGTTGCAAAGACAAATAATTAAAATATCCTAATTGCCTTAGGACTGAAAGGTAATAGCGTTAAAGTGTAGTGCAAGGACGAGAAAATGGGGTTGCATCTGGTGCAGTTTCCAGAATGAAAAGTTCTCATCAATTTCTTGCAAAAGCTTTTCCATACAAGACTTGCACTTTTCAGTTATTGCTTTCTATGACTTGTTAGGTCACCACTGCATCACTTTCTTTGACTGTATACTGAGAGTCTCTTGCATGTTAATTAGGAATGTCATATCAAACACAGAATTTGTTGCCTAGAACCTTAATTTTTAGCGGCCTGGATCCTAGAAAAAGGTCCAAGGTTGTGAGATGTGTGAATATGTTCATGGCTTGAGGGAAGTTATTAACAGTATCAGATCACTGGAGAAAACATATACTACTGCATAAAGCTCTGTAAGGGGAAAGCATTCAGCTTTTGAAGTGGTGGCAGGCTTTTGCTTCTTAGAGTATTTAACAAGTTTGATAATTTGTTTGATAGGCAGGGAGACATAATCCCCTCGAGAGATTTTAATTCATGATTTTCACTATCAAGAAGTCACCCTAAATGACAAGATTGTGGGCTGCTGTAGAAAAGGAAGTGAGCAGAAAGTAGAAATGGGCATCTTGCATCTCTTGAAGTTACATATTACAGAAGACCTGGCGTTTAATGAGAATGAATGAGAGAACCTTTGAATCTGGGACAGAATGCTTGGGAACTGAGAGGGGAACATTTGATATTTAGTACCTGTACCTTAATTTTTTTAACTAGCCAGTGTTGAATGTAGTGTGCAGGCTGGAACTCCTGCATCTCTTTCAGAAGTTATTGGTAAATGTACTGTAGCTTAAATGATTAGGAATCCAGCTAAAAATTGCTTTCTAAATGAGACTGAGGTTCTGAAATCATTAAAAATTTCTGGAAATCCTCCTCCTCACAAGGCCGTCTCCTTTTTATTAGTAGTCTTAATGGTAAATCTTAGAGGAAATGATAAATGCTCCCTTTAAATGAAATGAAGTCAATTGGATAACAGGATAGAAAGAGTGTAAAGGTTAACATATAATGTGCATGAATGTAAGGGAGATTACTGAGTTATACAGATGTGTATCAGTGATAGAATAGCATAATGCCTGTATTCACTTAATAAATGTTATGCCTCATTAAAAATTCAATGCTCTCTTCTGCCTCCTGAGGCTTCCCAACTTGCTTGTTTTCCTTGTGTGTTTCCAGTGGCTTTGGCCTGCCACTGCTGTAATCTAAATGTTGCCCTTCTGGGGATGAATCAGTGCTGTTTCAGATGAGCGAGCACTGCCTTGACTGCCAGCTGTTTCAGAGAGCAGTTGAGCATTGCTAATGCTGCAGAAGGCAATCAGGCAAAGAAAACAACAATTAGACAAGCCAAAATAATAATTCTCCCTTCAAGTTTTATGTAACTGCAGTTGGTATGGGGCTAGGATGAGGTGGGGCACTTCGTTCCAAGGAAAATGTGTGCAGATTCTGTGAACTCACTAATTTATTTAATGCTGGTTGTTTTCACAGCTCAGCTGCAATGCTTTAATGTTCTTTCTCACTGTTCCTTTGTAGTGTGGACTTTGTGAAGTGGTCCTCCCAGGGAATGCTGAGGATGAGCCCTGATGCAATGAATGCTCTTTTCAAACCTACCATTGACCAGATCATTCAGCACCTGAGTACGTATCTGTGTGTGGTTCCACTTCCTGGCTGAGCTCAAACTGAAGCTTTGCTCACTCATTTCAACCCACTAACAACCTTCCTAGTATGCTCCAGTTGTGGACAAGGAATTCAGTTCTGAAACTTGCAGTTCTCTACAAATCAGCTAGGAAAACAATAAAAGTAAGGGATGTGTCCTGAGCACATACTCCTGCCTAGCTCTAGGGCTAGTTACTGAGTGTGATTCAGTTCTGTTACTGCCTAAGCTCCAATTACTCTCTGCTTCCAGGGCTGCAAGCATTCAGAGGGCTGACATCCACTGAGAAACCCAGACCCTGCCTTTCATTTTCCTGGTTCAGGCAACAACCAGATTATGCCAGAGTTATATCTCGTTTCTGACTATTCCGGCTATTAAGACCTTCAATTTGTTTCTCCCTAGTGGAAGGTCACATTTGTTCATGACCATCACTGGCATCTCTAAAGCACAAACAGTAAATAATGCATCATGGTAAAAGTACTTCCAGGCATGGCTGAAGCAGCAATGAATCTATTTGTCCAGTAATGGAAAGTTACTATTTAAGGTCTTCCTAGCCCAAGATGAAATTAGTATCAACTAGAGTGTAATGTTTGTGGTGAGAAAAGTGTTTCTTTCTACACATTACAAAGCACTGTTTGGAATAAATATCCAGCTGTGCTCATCATGTGTGGGGGATTATTAGCTAAATTTCAGAACTTAATAAGACAACAAGTATAAAGCAGCTTATATGTGAGCAGGGAGGGAGACACCTAGGACTGCAACAGTTGTGACAGGTAACTCACTTGTTTGAACTAAAAGTGAGGCTACAACTGCACTGCATGGTTTTCTTGAAAGTACATGTGGGCTTAAGCTAAGAAGGAAAATCTGTAAAAGTGTAGAGGGATTATTTTGCAGATGGTATTTATTGTGGTTCTACTGGGGTCAGAAATAATAAGTGAATTTGAAATGGAGTGATTTATCTGGAATGCAATAAAGGGTCAGTTTTAAGTGCCACTTCAAAAATGTTGTATGGTTTGAGGTGAGTGAATTCATAGTGAAATACACTAGAGATAACAGAAGTGGGACTGGTGCATGCTGAGGGTGGCGGTGTGGGCACGAATATGGCGGTTTCAGATCATGTGCATGGAACACTCAGTGCACTCAGACATTGGCATTTTCACTTGTATTGCCTTGTTAAAGTGGATTTTATTGAATGGTCTCCGTTTCTGTTCAGGTGAGGTGTTTGATAAGCCAGAGGTGACCAACGTGAAGTTCCTCTTCCTGGTGGGCGGCTTTGCTGAATCCCCCTTGCTCCAACAAGCCGTCCAGAGCGCTTTTGGCTCGAGGTGCCGGGTCATCATTCCCCAGGATGTGGGTCTGACCATCCTCAAAGGAGCTGTTCTCTTTGGCCTCGACCCTGCAGTCATCAAGGTGCGGCGCTCCCCTCTGACCTACGGCGTCGGGGTGCTCAACCGCTTCGTGGAGGGCAAGCACCCCCCGGAGAAGCTCCTCGTCAAAGACGGCACGCGCTGGTGCACCGACGTCTTCGACAAATTCATCTCAGCCGACCAGTCTGTAGCCCTGGGAGAGACTGTGACACGCAGTTACACACCTGCCAAGCCTTCTCAGTTAGTAATAGTGATCAATATCTACAGCTCGGAGCAAGACAACGTCAGCTTCATCACCGAGCCCGGCGTGAAGAAGTGCGGCACCCTGCGCTTGGATCTCACGGGAACTGACGCTTCCGTGCCCAACCGGCGCGAGATCAAAACGCTGATGCAGTTTGGGGACACTGAAATCAAAGCCATGGCTGTTGATGTTGCGACCTCTAAAAGTGTCAAAGTTGGTATTGATTTCTTAAATTACTGACGGCCCTTTCCCCCACCACAGCCTGTTCGTGAGACTGATCTTCCACTGTTCCATTTTTTGACTTCTGTCTGTCCTGTCATCACCTTGAATTTCAGCAGGCTATATGAGAACAGCTAGTAAGGTGGGGTGTGTTGTGTTTGTGTCCTTTGGTGACCAAGGACTGCATTTTGAAAAACCCTTAAAAAGTTTCGGGAGCAAAAGTTCCAGAGGTAGTAAAAGTTACCAAGTTACTCACGCATGCTTAAAGATCTACCTTTATGAAATAAACACTCATTATTGTTGGGTCCTGAGGGTTAGTTAAAAAAATACCAAGTTGTAATCTCTTTGCCTTGTTCTTCTTCCTCTTCTTTCTGAGAAAAACTCACTAACCCACGTGGCTGTTGTAGCAGGGGGTGTATCTGTGTGGGATATCTGTTTAAACAGCACCATCCTCTGGCAATGGGAACAAATTAGTAGTTTTATTGTATTCTTTTGATTTTGCCCAGTGCTTTCAGAATTTAAAGTGCTGAAAATGAATGACTCAAAGAAATAGGATCTAAATTACTGAAATTCTGAGGAAAGAAAATCCCCCGAAACCCTTAAAATTATATTTAGGAAAAACGTATGTGTTTTGGGGGCCTAATGTTGATTGCTCCGGTTTGGAAACAAGGCCTTTGTTGTCAAAGCTCTCAGAACAAGCTGTCAGATTAATTAGCTAGCATTACCCTCATTATACTTTGGAAAATAATATTAAAAACAAACCTATTTCTCTTTTGGGTCTTCTAAACTTATTTTTATTAGTCTCCATCTGAAACCACAGAATGACAGAGTAGTTGAGCTTGAAGGGGACATCCATTGACTATCTACTGAAACCTCTCCATTCTAAGCAGTATCAGTCAGAACAAGTTTCTTTTTCCAATTTTATGGTCTCCAAAATGAAGATCCCTAAACTGCAGGCAATTTATTTGACAGCCTTCACTGCAAAAGCTTTTTTCTTACACTTAAAAGGAATTTATTGAGTTTAAATTTGTGCGTGTTGCCTCTTTCTTGCTCCTTCACTGAATACCTCTGAGAAGTCTGGCTCCATCCTCTTTCCTGTCTGCTCTCAGACATTCCTAGCATCCCCTGAGCCTCCCTGAGTCCAGCAGCCCCAGCTCTCGCAGCCTCTCCTCACATGAAAGATTCCCCAATCCCTTCTCCCCTCCACGGTCCTTTGCTGGTCTCAGAGCTGTGTGTCCATGTCTCTCTTGTCCTGGGAAGCACAGAGCTGGACCTGGCACTCAGACATGATCTCAGCAGGGCTGAATCAGGGAATGATCCCTTTCCTGGACCTGCTGACAGTGCTGTTCCCAGTGCAGCCCAGAGGCTGGTGGCACTCTCTGTGGCAGGGGACGTTGCTGGCTCATGCTCAGCCTCACTCAGTGTCTGCCACCATGCCCAGGTGGTGTTGTGCTGCCAGGCTGCTTCCCAGACAGCTTCTCCTGGTGCATGGGCTCCTTCCTGCCCACGTTCAGGACTCTGCACTTACCTTTGCTGAACTTCATGAGGTTCCTGTCTGCACATTTCTCCAGCCTGTCAACATCCCTCTGACCCATCTGCTTTATCAAGCACTTCCCCAGGTGATTATGGTTTTTTTCCTTGTTTATTCCTGTGTTAAGATTTGGAAGCACAGCTAGATAATGACTTTCCAGAAACATTTAAACAATTCACAAGAGACAAAACATTCAGATCTAAAGTGCCATAATACATTTTTTGTAGCAAACATTTTAATTCAGTAAAATATATTGCTGGGTTGAGTTGAATGGCCAATGAAGTGGAAGGCAGAAGCCAGTAGAATGAAACTACAAATAGCATTAAATAAAGCATTCCTTACCTGGCAGTGAGCACAGAGCTCTTGATGCAGGAGAAATGCACTGATGGCCATGGTAGCATCTTGTTTTCCAAATAACAACTTTGTGGAAGTGTTTCCTTAAGCGTGTTCACCTGGCAAATTTTTTGCAACTAGAATAGTTTTTATTTTGCAAAATGCTACAGGAAGAAAACTTCCAGGAAGAAACCTATATTCTGCATCTCTCATGAACTGACAACTTCAGATTCAATTCCTAATTCCACTCCAAATTAGCAGAGTGGTACCAACCTGTAGAATCACCCAAAAATGCTGACACTTTCCAGTGCATTTATACAGAGCTGCCTGATTACCTGCTGGAATTCATTACATTTTTCAAAATGTTGCAATGTTAATTATTAATCTAAACCTTCCTTTTTAAAAAGTTGATCATGAGTTAAATCCATTACTTAACACTTTTGGGAGATTAAAGCTTTATCAGTTACTTCATTAATTTATGTTCCAATCCTGCACTTAAAATTTCTGTGTTTATCCTGGAGTTTTGCCACAGTAGAGAGCTGGACAACTGATTCCACTGCATTTTGTCATTCAGTTTTCTGTGTCTCCTGCAGAATTCCCTGATTTAATGGGAAATGTGTTCTGCATTCAGCTTTAAAATAAATAAATAAAGGACTATGGAGAATGCTAGTCACAGTATCCTGCTGGATACTTTCTATAATTACAAAGTGTGCTTGCTAGCAGTCGATTTCCTGCTGCCTGCTAAATGCTTTAAAAGCTAAATACTGGGATTTTTTTTGTGTGTGCTGCTTTCCATGGTTTACAAACAAGAGAAACTTTAAGATGAGTTATGAACAATATAATTTTATGTATATACAATATTTAAATATTGTACAGACTCTTTCTTTCTACAGTGCTATTTTCTTGTATAAAAATGCACTTTGCCTCTGTTGATTTCATTCAGCTGTTAATTTTAAATAACACAGTTTCTCAATCAGCTTCTGTAATTATAGGCTTTTAAAGATGGTAAGATATGAAATGTAAAAGGCCGATCTTATAATAATAGGAAAGAAATGTTGGTGTGTCAGAGAATACAACATTCTTCCTGCAATGCAAGTCATACCAGCTCAGCACATCACACAAATGCAATAGTCTGTTTGCTGGGGTTTTCATTTCTTTGTTTCAGATGGTGACCATTCCATCTCCAGCAATTCTTCATAATAATGGATGAATCCTCCTGTAAAACCAAAAATCGGATTGTAAAATCTGGGTATACAGCTTCTTCACTAGGTTTTGGGTTTTTAATAAGGATCTTCTCTAGGTTAAAAAACAACACCAACAACAAATAAAAAACTACCTCCCAAAGCCAGGCAACACTCTTGTATTGTAGCTGCAGGTAAGACACAGCCTTTGTCTACCACTTCCACCTGCCAAAAACCAAAATTCTTACAGAAAAATAGGCTTTGCTGTCTTTGCATGCTATGTTAAGCTGAATCTGTCTAGTTCTGCACAGATTTGTTTTCAGTGGCCTTAACACAAGATTTGGTCTCATAAGTGGCTGCCACCCCCCGTCCCCCCTCTGAAGAGGAGGTGACCTGCAAGATCAGGTGGCCCATGAGTTTTGTGCTGTTTCCAGCCTGTCTGCAGGGAAAGCTACAGGTGGTTTCTGCAGCTCTTCTGAAGCACAGTTCCCTGCCCAGCAGTGATTCTCTGCCCTTTCTGATTCACCTTTCGTAAGATCCCATCTGGATCCAAGCAGGGGCTTGTTGCTGAAATCCTTGTACCTGTAAAACGTGGTTTACATATTTTTGCACTTCCTCCTTCAGTCTGGTGAGAACACTATCAGGCTTATCTTTGCAGAGCACTGAACTACTGAACAAATTCCCAGCTGTCCTTGTTGCCCTCTTTCAGAATGGAAAATTAGCTCGTCTCTCTAAGGAATTAGAATTGTTAAGTAGAATATTATGCTGTGGTCTGTAGACAATAACCCAATTAAACAGCTTTACATTGTAAGAGGCATGTGGATGCCCATTTCGATAAAGGATGTTAGGCTGTAAAATTTATATGAAATTTACTAGGAAATGAGGCATTTTTAGAATTGTAGTTGTGATCCTTTTGCAGGATATTTCCCTGCAGAGCATTTTTTTGGTAGGGGTTTCAGATGACATTGTGCAACTTAGTGTTGGAAAGACAACAAGGCCAGCTATCCATAGGGAAAGCAGAAGGTCTTGGCAGGAGTTTTGCTCTAAGCAGCAATTTGCAAGTTTGGGTCCAAGTTACTGAAGTTTAGCAGCTAATTGTGATGGAATGATTAATTGTGCTAGAATATGATAAATGTGCAGTGGTGGTTAGGACAGTTCTCAGTGGTATGAGAATACCAATATTCATATACAGGAGTTTTAATGCATTATTATGAGAAGGCTAATTATATATTGCAGAGATTTAATAGCCAAGATAAGCTGCATATTTATGATATGAAGTGGCTTAAGCGGATGAATAGTATAAAAGTTGTTGGGCATAATGTCACAGTACTCACCTGCTTGAAATAGTCTTAAACTATATTATAAAACCAACCATTGTGGTCTTGTTCACCTCTGTGCAAGATAAATTCAGATTTCACTGATACTTGGAGCTGTTCACAACTTGTCTGGATTGTATCTTGAGTGTTCTTGTGTCTTCAATCATGTCAAATAAAATACCTTAAAACTAATTTCTCTTTTTGGATGCTACTATTCTTATGAAAATGGCTATAAAAAGAAACCTAATTTATTATAGAAGTGAGGCAGGCCAAGTGATTATGCTTGAATTTGGGTGCTCCTTTATGTGTGTAACTGAGCAGAAGTGACACCAACCATCTGTATGGCTTTAGTTCACATGTGTGCCCAAGGTGGAACTTTACTGCTGCTCATCAGCTTCCAGCAAAATTGGTGTAGCTCTCTGAGTAAGGTGTTTGTTGGAGTTCAGGCAGAAAGACTTTGAGCAATACCAAAAGCAGAGCAGTTATTTTCTGTAATGATGCTCTCAGAGAGCCAGGAAATCAAATACAAATCTGATATATCAAAGAGAGGTGTAATCTTTTAGGTCTTGTATTACTAAAAGCTGTTTTATTGTTAAAAATGTTATCAGGACAATAAGCTGGCTAATAACCAGGTATATTAGCATGAGAATGTAGAGAATGTATCGATCCTAGGGATGTTCAGTGAGGTCCAGCTGCACTGCAAAAACCCTTGCGTAGCAGTTTGTGCAGTATTCCATTTTTCTGCTAACAGCTGCAGGTCGTGTCCCTCTGAAATTCAGCAGTGTTGGCACAAGCTCTGGAGGTGATTTAGTGGCACAGGTGACCTTGGTCCACGATGCTGCAGAGATGCAGAGAGTGAACTGAGAGGCTTTAGCAGCCACTACACCCAACTTCCACCTATTTGCTGCAATGAAGGTGTTTTACAAGTGCTTTATGACTATAATTATAAACACCATCCTAATAGGCTAGGTACTGTATTTAACTTGTAATGAACTTGATTTCAGCTAAACATTCAATTAATGTTACTAGTACAATGGGGAATATAATTACAGTCTTCAGAGACACATTAAGAACCAAATTTTACTTTCGGTGTTCTACCACAGTGCTGAAGATTCCAGTGGAGTTTCATGTATGTGCATTCAGAATTTGGTCCTTACACTGGACTTTTCTAAATCTTAAGGCTTTCTCATAGGAATGAGTTTAGATTTAAAGCCATGTCCTTACACTCCCTCTGGCATCATCCTCCTTTGGTGTCTTGGCTCTGCTGCACACACAATACTTCCAGAGTAAGCTTAGATTTATTTTTAATTTCTCCATGTCTGTGTCAGCTCACCTGCGGACACTGACGGAAGGATCGTAGTGGCTGCAATCTACCAAGTTTATAATTTTTTGCCAGTGGTGAGATAGAGCTGTGACTGCCAGGCTTTGTTAAACTGCAGCAATCTAAGGAGTTAGAAAGGTGACTCTCCCTTTCCTAAGGGCAACAAGGAGTATTTCCTTCCCTTTGAGGAGTGATCTCTGCACCTCTAGTAGGAACTTCCTTCTGCCATCAGCTGATAAGAGCAGACACCAGGCTGAGCACATCCTCTTCCTTTGCAGTCCAAAGAGCAGCCTGGTGCTGCCCGGTGCTTCTCACACAGCAACACCCTGCAGGCCCTTGGTAACACCCACAGGGCTGCAGCTAAAGCACTGCAGGGAATGGATTGCTCAGAAGGTTTAGTCTTCATCTTGTGACAATCATAATGGATCTGCTTTCTCAGCCTGTGTCTCCCCACCAACACTTTGCCTGGATGACTATTGACTCCTCAAAATGAGTGGAGTTGAAAACTAGCTGTAAGTAGAGCAGAATCCAGCAGAGAAGGTGCTGGCTCTGCATGATGTATGCAGGAGTTGTATCTAAATGTGTTTTTTTCCCCACAAGCAGCATTCCAGCATCCTTCTTCAGATGATTTTCTCCCTATGTTCTTTGTGTTGGCAGAGGTCTGGAAGCAGGACTGTCTGCAGGGTGTTCTGAACACACAGCCTTGTCCATGAAAAATTCCTTACACAGTGGGCAGGAGAATAGATTTGTCTACTCAGGAAACAAGGTCAACGTTTCAGCCTGATAATTGTGTAATAAGGCAGCTGAAGAATCAGGTAACATCACTGAGGATGTTCCAAAACACTTTAAAATTAGTGTTGCAATTCTTCTGTTTTGTGTTATGGGTGAAACACATGAGAATGAAGATCAAAAAGTACTACACACAGGACTGAGGAGATGTACAAACTAGGCTGATCATATCGCACCAAAGGCAGTGCTTTAAAAGCTAAATACTGGGAAGTAGCATATAATAATTCAATAGCATATAATAATTCAATAATTCAAGTAGGACATAATAATTGTTTTTTCTTTTTTCAGATCCATCAAGTATTTTTGCTGACTGCAACTGCAGCTCCATCAGAGCATCACAGGAGTTTCATGTAGCTGGAAAGGACTTCAGGTATCAATCATATATCACCTTCTTCTGCAAAACAATATTAGTTCTGCCTAAACTACTCCCAGCTTTTGTTTAATCTGGTTTTAAAACTTCTGATGCTGAAATGGTGTTACCTGCTCAGGCAGTTTGTTTCTTTCACCGTCCTCATCTGTCTGAAGTCTTACATAATGTCAGCTTTGACTCTGTGGTTGTCCTACCCCTAGAGAACATGGGAACAATTCATCTCATTCCTGCCCTGACAGCTTTTGACATATCTGAAGACCAGTTTCATGCATGCCCTGAATCTAATTATTTAATTAAATCCCAGGTCCTTCAATCATGTTTTATAGACCTGTGATCTTTTTTATGGCTTTGAGGATTAGGCAGTGCATGCTGGTTTCTGGCAGATAAGCATCTTATTGCTGGGAGGAGATTTGGAAACTGATGCTGAAGTTGTTCTGTGGGAACACATGTGAAGGACTCGTGTTGGGAGCATCCTTCTCCAAAACAGCCCTGGTGAAGCATCAACAACCAATGAAATGGGATGTGGGGATTTGAGGCACGTTGTGGTTTTGTCTTTTGCAAACATTGATTAAAGGCCTTCCTGTGTTTAAGCTGAAAGGTATGTGTTTAAACCTTAGGAGCTTCTTGCAGGAGTTGATGTTCCATTGGCTGGGTGTGTTTTGGATAAATGGCACTAAGGAGGTAACCACCACTCATGGTTGTGAAGCAGACTGTGAGTTTCCACTCAAAGTGCTTTTAGAATTTGTATCATTAGAGCATTTTCCTTGAACTCCTATACTGTGGAGGTTCTGATAAACTTCCTGTGCTTTGCAGGCCTGAAGTGTGTCCAGCTTTTCAGCTGCAGGAAAAGTGCTGCAATGAAAAACTTCAAAGAGGGTGAGAAATCTACATGAATGACTTGACGGGGGAGTTTTGGCAGGGTACATTGAGCTTTTTACTCTGAATTTTAAATGCAGGAAAATACTCCAAGCACAGGAAATCCAGTTCCACTCTGAGTTAAAGATTAATTTAATCTTGTAGTCACCCCGAATTTGACTAGATGTCAGCACCTCTGGGTGTCTAAATCTCCCTCACGCACCCCTGTTATTAAAATCCCTGGCTTTTCTCTGTGGCTGTTATGGGACATCCTGACCTTTGGAAAATGTATATCTAAATGGAGAGTTTTGGAAGACAGTGCTTTAGACTCAGTTATTTAATAGCTGTTTTACTCCAATTGTTGGCTGGGGAAGAATCACATGATCTCTTGGGAGATTCCCAATGCTCTGACAACTAAAGCTATGAATGGTTTGATGCCAACAGTGAGTGATAAACTTTGTGCATCACTATTTCCTCTCTGCTTCACCAGTGGAGAAAACAGAGGAGCTGTAAATAAGAAAACAGCTCACTGTACTGCAAACTCTGCACACAGGATTTGTTTCATCTGCTCTATCCTCTTCCTCCAAAGCTGAAATAAAGCATTTTTTACAGTCTCCATGCCCAAAATACCTCGCAGGAACAAAGAAGATTATGGGATTGGTATGAGCAATTGGGTGTGCCCAGAAAACCCTAAAAGATCTGCCCTATAGATGAGCAGTCCTGGCTGGGAACACCTGAACAGCTGGGCCAGTTTTGGATATTAAAGCAACTGGAGAAACTCCTCAAATTTACTGAATCTTCTGGGGGCTTTTTGTGTGTGAAGTTATATTCATCTTCCCAGAGTACTATTAGCATATTCACCTACATTTAAATAATTAATTTCCTTGTTATACGCCAACTCTTAATTTTTTGTTCTTTCAGAATTATTGAAATCTGTGACAAGAGGTAATGATATGAGGAAATGCTTGGTTTCTGGTTTGTTAATCAATTCCATAATATCTCATTCTTCACGATTGCTTTATTTAATAGCACCAATTTCTGCTTTCAGGTCTTGACTTCCCTGTTAAGCATTTAAGTTTCAGACTTTTTTTTAATCTTTTAACCTTTATCCCTTTGATTTTTTTTTTCTCAGCCTATAATTTATTATACAGTCTCCTGTCAGAGGAGGAGGTAGACTAGGTGATTTTTACTGTATTGCAAATTATAATTATTATAGTTATTTGCATTAGTAATGGATTCATTCTTATCACTGAAAACAATTCCATTATCTGATCAGACAGTTATCTTCACACTGTCTGTACTCATATACTTTTATTAGGCACCTCTTTCTCTGTGGGTCAAAAGGAGAATTATTCTTTGGTGCAGTCACTCTGCTCTCCACTTTTAACATTTTTCCCTGGTTAAAAGGAAGTTTTTATTACCTTATGAGGGTCCAATGCAATACAAATATGCTGCTTTCTGCTGCTGTGTTGCCATCCCTTCAGAGCCAGCAAGGGAGGGCACATGAGCAATGTCCCCTCTGTCACAGCCACTGGGAGAGGCTTCCTAATTCAGGTTCTGTGGGAGGGAGTGAGAGGCTGGCTTTCATGACCCAGCAAAGATATTTTGGCTCATTTGGAATTAAAGCAAAGGCTTGAGGATCTACGGTCTGTCCTTGATGGAGGCGAGAAGCCTCTGCCAAGCCTTCCCTGGGGTTTGGAGGTGGGTGGTGCCAGAGGGAGGGTGCAGAGGGGCAAACACATCCTCTCTGACTCCCTGCTGAATTTGCTGTGCCTCTGCAGGGCTATAAAATGGTCAGGTGCACTGATTTCCAAACTGCAAGCAAGGGGGAGATGAGGAAGGCTGGAAGGAGACGTGAGGTCAGGCCACAGAATCCCCCGAGGGACTGAGAGCACCTTGGTGAGAGCTCAGGGTGGTGGAGAACCCTTGTGCACTTCCCTCCTGATGATTTTGTTCCTCTCATCAAGAGAGAAAAGGCTGGTGTTTGGGTAAAGAATTAAAGACAATACAGAAAAGGTTAGTCTGGACAGAAAGTTTATTTAATTTCTTTTTGAGCACTCCTGTGGTAGTTTCTGTAGTGTGACTTGGGCTGTAGCCAGAGGACAGAGTGCTTCGTGTTGGGAGAAGGAAGGGGTGGCTCCTGCTCTTCCGTCACCCCAGGCAGGACAAGCTTATCCTGTGTTTTGCATCCCATATAATTAAGGTGATGACTGTATATATTCCTCCTCCATGAAGAACCTCTTCTGAGTGAGAAATGGTGCTGCACTTAGGGCTGCACTCACTTTCCAAAAAGGATAATCAGGACTCCCAGAGAATCCATCCTCTGAAACTGCACACCCCAAGCCACCAGTAATGTTCATTGCTGTTATTTTTCATGTGAAATTGACACTTAGGTTATATAAATTGTATGCTAAATTACAATAATGTGAATTATTAGCTGAACTAATGCATTACTGTGAAGGTTTAGATCTCTTTTTTCCCCTTCACCTCCCTAATTGGTTAGATGTGAAGCCGTTATCTACTTAATGCAATTAAAGGTAATATCTTTCTTAGGATAAACACAGAACAATAATTCCATGGGCCAGAGCACACAGAGGGATTTGAATGCAACTTTTTTCTTTGGGTGTCACAAAATGTAGGTCATCAAAGTGATTGCAAGTGCAGTAGCCACCCGGTTGTTACTGTGTGATTGAACACAACATTTAGATTAATTTAAAGAGTGCTTTGCTTCTTGTTTCTGCTTGTCTGCAAGCACAGTTTAGAAGTAAGTGTCACATAGGGCACTATTAGTATTTTTTGCTTTAGAGCTGTGGAGCATCACATCAACCCTCTCCTTTCTTCCTCTGCCCTCTGCTGACCTTTTTTTGACTTACCTTTTTCTTGTCTTCAAATTTTAGAAGAAAAATGGTATCTGAACTTATTATATAATTTCTTTGGCAAAAAATGCTATTTGTTTCCAATGAACATCTCTTTTGTCAAAGAAACTGCTCTCAGTTTATATCAGCAACAAGATGTTAACAAATTTAACCTTGTTTTTCCACACTTTTTTACAACCACATGTGGTATATATTTCTGAAGGATGAGGGTGGGGCAAAACAGTTTGGGAATTACACTCCAATCAAGAAAAAACATAAGGCATAGCATCATAAAATTCCTAGTTGCAACCTCTGAGGACGCATCCCAGGAAGGTATGGAAATAAATACACAGCCATAACACTGTCAGCTGGGGCTAGGTGATGAAAGCTCTAACATGACAAACTAGATTAAAAAAACCCTCCAGGGATTTGGGAAGGAGAATTCCTCAATGCCAAATTAAGATACGCTCAAATATTTCTTGAAAGATAGAACCTCATTATGCTACTGATTTATGGAGCAAAGTAATGACTGTGGACAGCATTGTCTAAAGACAACAATGAGCACTGCAGTAATAATTAGAGTCACACGAAATCTTCAATTTTTATTTTTTTTGTCTCATTCTAAGATGATTTGTAATAAAGGGGGTAAATGCATCACACGCAGCAGTCTAAAATGTAATGGAAATACGTGGCCCAAGTTGTTCCCATATTTAAAATATTTAAAATTCTTCTTGCAATGCTGCCCACCAACAAAATAATAGTTATTTCTGGCAGGAATTGTAAAACCTTAACTATAGCACAAAGCGTTTTTCACCAAATTACTCACTCTATATCCACAATTACAGCCCATTTTTTTTTCTTATGCTGATAACAAAAGATACATTTTAAGATCCTCGCTGTGCTACTCTTCCTTTAATAAATAAAGTGAGCTTTTCAAAAGCCACAAAACGATGCAGATAAAAATCAAAACATTTCTACATTTAAGGATGCAATCAAAGACTTGCCATGAATAGTGGGATATTAAAGTTAAAAAAAAAAAAAATCAATTTGCTGTGTATTTCTGACCATAGTTTGTCACAAATACCATTCCCAATAGATAAGAATGATTATATGGTAAAGAGCGTAATTTATATATCTCAAGCGCTCTGCTTTTGTCACCGCCATCGTTAAGGAATTTGACACGTTTGCAGGAGAACAATATATGTCAACTGAAATATATACCAATTAGCCCTAAATGGGACACTGAAATGAATGATGCATGTGCATGCTATACTTACAAGTAATAACATGTGGTTTAAAGTCGCTCGCGTTTTCAAACAAGAATTCTTTTTATGTTGTCATTTAAAAAATCTAATATTTCAAAAGGTCAGGAATAAATAGCACCATTAGCATTAAAAGCTATCTAAAGGAAAAGTAATTTGTTGTTCATTTAACATTGCATTTTATGTAATAGCTTTGTAAAGTGTTCGGGAGGGGGGGAGAGATTTTACTCTGCTAAAACAGGATGACGGCAGCTCCAGTTCATTATTAAAAGGAGATTTTTTATTATGCTATTGTCAACTTAAACGTCTTGATTCTGTTAGGTGTTTGTTAAAATTACACGGGCTGCTGAAGTGGCTATGGCAAAGGATAATGCTGAGAATATCACAACTGTCAAAACAATTGTGTAGGCAAGAACCTGCTTATTGCAAGATAATGGAACAAAAGACAAAGGAGAAACTCTTCTGCAGTGTTAGGAAGTTAATAACCCTGTTGAGGTTTCCTCAGCAGGAAGCACCAAGATCAGGACACCAAATCCTGGGAGAGACAAACAGGGAAGGCAGAAGGAAGCAGGAGATGCCAAAGGTATGGGGGCTACATGAAAACCCAACATCAGACACCAGCTCCCCTGCCCGTGGCTATTCGTAAACCCACAACTATTTATCTTCCTGGAGAGGGTTTGTGTGCTCCTCCAAGCACTGGATGAAGTGTGAAAGCCTCTGTTCCTGTGGTTGGATCCTCTTCCTCCTGCCCAACTGCGGCCATGCAGCCGTGGAAAGCCAAGGAAGGCATTGCAGGAGCAACCCAGAGCTGGACTTAGCAGAGCCCCATGCAGGACAAAGAACTCAAATCCTTGTATTTATTAGGCCTGACTCTATTATTCTACCACTATAAGACTGACCATATTTGGGGAAAACTGGAGACAAATGTCAGCTTTTAAGTGTCCTTCTGGACAGCATAAGCTGGGAGGAAAACACACAAAGAGAACTCTGCTGTGTGCTTGCTGCTGCCTGAGGAGCTGCACGGGGAGAGAAGGAATGTGACAGGGGGAATACTCCAGGAATTCAGGAAATTCAACCAGCCTGGTGTTGAATATTTCCAGAGATGGGGCACTAACACCTCTCAGGGCAACCTGGGCCAGTTTTAACACTCCTGTAATACAGAACTTCTTCCATACATCTAATCTAAGCCAAATAG
>VYZP01007489.1:0-10067 GCA_013400635.1 Hypocryptadius cinnamomeus | reverse complement strand
TCTAAATTTGAAATGTTACTGCTGGGGAAAGCATTGATAGACTGTATTCATTCTGCTTCATTGCCCACCTTACTTTAATGTTACAGTTTTGGGGTTTTCCCCCAGATTTTCTGCTACCATCTCTATAGGGATGGCCACAACTATTTGTGCAAAGGCTGCAAGTCAGTAGAAGGGTAGTTCCTATCTACAGAAACACACTTTGTCAGCAATGTGCTTTGGTGACTGGCAACTAAACCAGACGTAGGACCTCTGCTTAAGGTGAGTTCAAGTGCTGCTTGGCTGTAATAATTTCACTTTGCTTTAAACTGTTTCCACCTCCCATGTTGTCTTTTAAGTGGTGGAATTTTAACTGTGCATTTGAAAATAGAATAAATAAAATTTAAACTGTACCTCCTATTCTAGATACCAACTCATGATGTGCATAAAATAAAATAACTGATCAAGAAAATGAAGGAATTCGTGTTCAGGAATTCAAAAGTCCAGGAAAATTAGTAAAACTAGATCAGTAAACCATGCTTCTATAATCTGAACATCCAAGCCATACTGCACAAAGTCTAGAGAAATCAATTTTAGCCTCTTTCCCTCAGCTTTATATGTAGCCTTTCAGTGCAGGCTCCAAGTGTTACTGTTCCTCATTGGAAAGTTGGGTTTATCATCACCATCCTCTTTAGTCAATCATGACCCTAGGGGTCATCAATACCAATGGAATACTTGGCTGGTTCCAGATGACAGTGATTCAGACCCACAAATAATCTGTTTGTGTGGGTAATAGGAGTTTGGGAAGAATGATGCTGTCAATCCAAGGCAGCATTAATTTTTCTCATCAGAGAGTTTTACAGAAAGTTTGCTCTTCTAAAGCCTGGAGACATTTTCAGTTTTTCTTTGAGGTTATTTAAGGCAAAGGTTTGAAGTTGTAGTGAATAGAATTATGGATGAACAGTGTCTTGAAAGGAAGGAAAGAAAAGGTTTCCTTGAGAATCTTTTCCTTTTAGTGCCTTAAATAACTTTTCTTGTGAAAAGGCTTCCACTCCACTTATCTTTTTGTCACCTATCTTCTCCAGTAACTTTCAAGATTTTCACAATGGATATACTCACTCCTTTCCATTTTCCCCAACTTCTACTGTGATGGTAGCAGCTCCCAGTTTAGGAAGAGTTGGATTTATCCAGTTGTTGTTCCAAAGAAATTTAACCTTGGTGATTTCTCCTACATTAATTTCTGCATCAATGTAGGCTGTGTAAGTATTGTCTGGTTTGAGGGTACCCCTGTAAAAAACAGCATTTTATGGATATGAGGCATGGCCACATTTACAGTTGATTACCAGTCTTGTCAAAGGCTCTGCTGTGGTGGCAAGAGGGTAGAAATTCAGCAGAGAGACAACATTTATCCTATTATATGGCAGCAACATTATTGCCAGATTTCTGATGTAATTCATCCCAAATCACTTTTTCAGAGGCAGCAAAGGCAGGTGGGCCTGAAATGCTGCCTTTTTGTTTCTCTCTTCATAAGATCAATTAAAACAGAATTATTAATTACAAATACAAATTAAGGGTTCTAGAAGAAAAGTTTCTTTTCTATTGAATGTTTAACTTACTCGCTGATCTGGTGCTGCTTTGTGTTCCCACCACTGCCATACAGGGCAACATTTACATATCCTTTTACTTTTCTCTTTCCAGAGAGGGTCACGGTTACTTTGTACCTCCAAACTACACAGAAGAAATAGAATTACTTAGACTGTGCCCAGGAAGAAACAGTTCCCAAAATATAAAATTCTAGGGTTTTTTTTTGTTTTGTTTTTGTGTCTGTACAGTATAGTTGAGAGCAGAAAATACAAAACAGTGAGTCAAATCTGTTGTTATGTCCTAATGAGATCAACATGAGAAATGGAAGACATTTGTGTTACTTTCTGAGAGAGAAAAAAGAGAAAATTAGTCCATATTGTAGTAAGTACAGTACAGATCTCAGGGTTTTAACCATGAAGGTTTTCATACAGAGCGAAGCTGAAATAAAAGGGTGTTAGGGATAAATACAGATACAGAATCTAAGCAGCATGAAAGAATTCTAAAGCACCAGGAAAATAATTTTTGTGGGTGGGAACTTCCTTTTAGAGTGCAATTAGCAAAAGGAGCTCAAGAAGATTCTGATTTGTGCTCACAAGGGCAAACTAAGCAGTGTGTTGTGAGAGCTGGCATTTAGGATAGCTGAGGTTGTAAAGGAGCTCATCTTGTCCATCAGTTCTGAAACCAGCTGTGATCAGCTTGTTCTTGGCCTTTGTCAAATGGATTTTTTGGCATCTCCAACGATGGAGATTTCCCAGCTTCCCTGGGCCCCTCTTCCTGCATTTAACCACTGCCATTGTGATGTAATTTTCATACTGTTTAATAAGAAATCCCCTTTCTGCAACTTCTGTGCATTGTCTCTCCTCCCTTCTCCTTCAACCTTGCAGCTCTCTACACATCTCAGTAACCTCCACTAGACTCCAGAGTTTGTCAGCAACTTTCTTGTCCTTCAGGGCCCCAAACTGGCATTAGTGGTGGGGCAAAAGAGGAAAAAGCATGAAGGATAGAAGAGACTTTGCACTGTGATGAGATCTGTTCATCTGCTAAAGTTAACTGTCAAACAGGAAAATAAAATTTTTATGAGGAATGTGTAGCCATGGAAGCATTCAAAACTCACGAGGAAAATCCTTGACCTCTCCAGTATTCAGGTAAAGTTTCATGAAATCACTTTTAACCTTGTCCTTGAATTTGTCTGCATAGTGACCCATATTTGGGCATCCCTCTTCTGGGCATGGGAAACAGTTTCCCTAGTGAAAACAAATATATCTATTAATAACATTATCCAGCCAGACAAGGAAAAGAAAAAAAAATTAGTCAAAGGAATTATTTTTAATAATGTTTTCAATAGGGTCCATCCCAAAGCTCTGAGAAATACTTACTTCTTGAAAAACATCGTATGAAGCACAAGAATAGCCTAAAAATCCGTCGGGGTAGATGATACTGTCCGAGTAATACTTGTAACTCCGCAAGTGATTGCAAGCCACAAAGTCCCGAGTTCCTGTGAAAAGATGTCCCCAGGATGGTTCTCCTTTTCTCTTCCCACTCAAGATGCATCTCCCATGTCACTGAGATGCATAGTTCCTCCTCAAAAGCCTCATCTCAGTTCTTGGAGAATCAAACGTGAGGTTGGAACCTTACTTGCTGCTGATGCACTCACCCTAAGGAATGATCCCCTAAGGAATGATTCCCTAAGGAATGATCCCCTAAGGAATGTCACTGGCTCAACAGGTATAAAATGCAAACTTGAAATGCTTTGTGGAGACCGACTGTGCAGCTCAGCCCAGCCCCTGCCCCTCAAAAAACACTTATTCAAGCAATCTGACCGAGTTTAACAATAGAAACCAGAGCTGCCTGAAGCAGGTCCTTTGTAGGCAAGTTTCATTACCATAACAAAAGAAAACCAAATGAAAAGTATTTAACAGTGAACTTCCTAGGGCAGTGCTGATTTGCTCCAGCTGAGGGCTTCAAAACAAAATTATTATTATTTGGGGGTACTTAAGAAAGGGAGACTCTTAAAATTAAAATAATGAATATATTATTTTCCTTTGTGTTGCCTGTATTTTCCTGACTTCAGGTTAAAAAGAAGACCATATACTACGCAGTTACTTCTTTGTGCTTTAATTCCCCATTATTGATAACAAGTTTACTCGATCAAAAAAAAAAAAAAAAGGTGGCGAGTATAAAAAAGTAATGCCTCCAGCTGCATTGAATAAAACCTGGAGTAAAAGGCTAGCGATCACAAATGAGATAATGGATTCCCAGAGTTTAAGTTGTTTGCAGTAGTGTAAGAAAGAGCTCAGATAGTGTACAGAAAAATCTTCACAGTGGAAATCTTCAAGGTTTTTTATTTATTTTTTTAATCTTATGTGCAATTTAATTTTAGAAATATACATAGGAACCCTCTGATTCTTAGAGACTTTATTAGAACCAAGTAAAACAACAAAAAACAGTGTATTTGAGCAACTACGTGCCAATCTTTTTTTAGCTGCCTAAAAATAGGCACAATGAGGTCACTTCAATGCAACTCTGAATGTATGCTGTAACTTAACAGGGAAACGAATTAATTGCTCTATCTCCGAAGAATTTCAGCCGAAGACACACTCCCAGGAGTAGCTGTGAACATCTTTGCCCAATTCCACCAGCGCTGCTGCTGGGCAGTTAGACACAAAATGCAATGTGTTGCTAAAAGACCCTTCAAAATGTTTGGCACAGCTCCAGCAACTTTTGTTTCTGATATTAGATCCTTGAGAGGAAACACATTTTCCAGAGGCAAACCCTTTGTCTTGTTTATTTTTTAATAAGCTCTGGAAAAGTGGTGTGTTTTGAGCATTTTAATAGCTTCACTGCAGTCTGCAGCTGGTGGATACACCAAAAGCTAATGTAAAACACCTGAATTAAGGCAAGATAAGTGGCTACGCTGTGAGGGGTTCCCCTGAATTTGTAATGCAAACAACACACTCACCTTCCCAGATGCCATCGAGATCTACGATCTGTGAAACCGCGTTCTTGTCACACCCGGGCATCTCCTCTCCTCCGTTTGGATAAAAGTCAATATGTCCTATAGCTGGGCGTATGCCAAAACCTGGAGCATTTGAAACAGGGGTAAGCACGTTTTAAATTAATGCTGTCTCATACCTGTGGCTGCTGGCTCCAAGTTTGCCTGTGCATGGTGTTTTAGGACAGGAGCTGTTAGTGACTGAAGTGGTGAATTTGTTCCGTTCTGCCCCAGCACAACAGCCTCGGTGAACAATCAGGACACTGAAGTGCCACAGGGCATAAATAATTCAGTACAGTAAATAATAAATAGTCAGTAGAGTAGAGCTGCATACTCACCTAAGTTGGGGATTGTGGGAGCTGAGTCTGTGTGGATAATGTCAACAAAGTCTGCATCAGATTTATCCAGTCTGACTTCAATTGGAGTGCCTTGAAAATAAGGTTGGGCAGGGTCCAGTCCTGAGAGAAAAAGAGTAGTGTTATGTATAAATAAAGAAATTTAGGTGTAGAATCATGTTACATATCATTGATTGAGGATATAGAATGAATGTCACAAATATAGTTGCCTATGGTTCTTATATCTAAGTAATGTAGGCATCAATAAAATGAGGATGCGTGCTCTCTCTTACCAAGTGGCTTTTCTCCCAGGAAGTCACCTGTGGGAAGCTTATTAAATTTCACTGCTTTACATACTTACAGTATTACTGAATGCCAACACTTGGAATTAACTTTTCTTTTTAAATTGAACTTCTCTTTAATAACATTGCTCAAACTGAGGTTACAGTGTCTGCATCCCAAGTAACTGATCCATCTGCATGGTTTCCAGAGTCCCTTGCTTGAGAGTACTCAGAGGAATTTGTGCTGATAGCACCCCCTGCTTGGAGGTGTTGAAACCTGCCTGCCTACGTCGGGCTCCAGTCAGATTTTGAGAAAAACATTTAGTTTTGAAGCAATGAGCTTTGCTTTTGAACCTAGCAGAAAATTGAATCAATTTGCTTCCCAGATTGCTGCAGCAATTTCAGGTGCTTGTAAAGTCTTGCAAATTGCACAGTTTTAGCTGCCTTATACTTGCATCTCTTCTTGTCCCTAGGCAGCTTATTTTGGGTTTGCTTTTAAACTGAATTTTGTAGACTATTAGTCCAAGTTTCACCAAGCTTTAAATCCCCGAGGAAAAATAACAATTGAGAAGGGTTTTGTTAATAATGTCCAAAATTGTCTTTTATCGATGAAGGGCCACTCTGCTTAATGCACAATGCTGTTAGCATTGCCTATGTGATGAATAAGGAGCTCAAACCCATAGCTTTAACCTCTGGAAGTGTTGAGCATGTTAAAAAAAAAAAAAAAAATTCCCTCTGCTGTGTAACACATGTGCAAGCAAAATAATTATCACACTCTTTCCCCCCACTTAGCACAGCCCTGCTCCTTGGGGTACAGTGTGAAAGGAGCGTGATATTCCAATTACCCCTGACTATGCTGCAGCCCAGAGATGCAATCGTAGTGGGATGATTGAGAGTGGGTAGCAGTGTTTTGTGTGGTGGCTCTGGTGGGAGGGAGGCTGCAGGCACTGACCCGTGATCCTGCCGATGCCCGGGTGCCTCCGGCCGGCCTCGCCGGCAGCGTGCGCTCCCAGGCTGTGCCCGATGATGTGAACATCAGCTGGGGAGTACCCGTACTCATCCTGACAAAACAGCAAAAAGCAAACATTGCATGCATGCCCCTTTGCATCAGCAACAGGGAAGATTTGAAAGGGGCTGGGAAACTACTTTTAATTTGCCTGCTGGCTAAGGAACTCCTCTAGGATTTCAGTGTCTCTTTGCCAGGTGCTTCTGTCCAGCACATAGATTTTTCCAAACCTCCTTATTCAGCTGCTGCCCTGGTTTGGAGGTTGCTATAACTCCAGATAGTTCTGTCAAGAGTCCTGAGAGGCTCTGCATCCTTCCATTAAGGTTCACAGAATGCTTGTCTGGTTTGCAAGAATAGGCCAGCCAGGAACTTTTAGTTACTCCTGGCTGGAGTTACACCTGGTAGAGTTACTTTTTTAGTTACACGCAAAGCTGGAGGAGGCCGTGAGGTGAGAGGTGTCTTCAGCCTTTTTTGGGCAGGAATTCAGTAGCTGTAATGCAGATGTGGAGAATAAGAGATGGGTCAGAGCACTGCTAGACCCAGCACACCCTCTGGTTTTAGTTATTTATAGTCTTTTAATGGGAAATTTTTGTTGAAAGCAATTAGATTAAGAGAAGGCTTCAGACTAAGCTTCACTTCCCAAGTGAAGCTGGCTGCAAAAAGAGCCATCTCCTGTGGGTTTGGGCACTGTCCACTACAGCTTTCCCTGGGGCAGCTGCTGGATCCTGCTTGTCCCCAGCCAGTGCTGCCAGCTGGTTTTCTGGTGATCTTGAGAGCTCATTGGTTCTGTCTCCATGAGAAAGAAGTTTGACATATCCAGTATTTCTGTGTATTATGTGTATTTAGTTTTACACTGCATTTCTTAACACCTACAGAATAACTCTCTGGCTGTACTATGAGAATTTCTTGCAGAATTTCCTCTCCTTAAGTTGGCAGGCCCTGCTGCTATCACATAATATTCTCCTTTCAAAAAAAATTGTGCTGTTTGTTTTCAGCACAACTAATTATGGAGTAGAGGACAATATTTTCTGCTGGTTACATCCACATTTGTGAAAGTTCCAGAGCTGTATTTCTTTCAAATCAGTATTATAGTATAGCTTTAGAAACAGCAGACTCTTACCACCAGGGCATCCACAAAATAAGCGATTTCAGCGCCCACGACACGGACGTTGTTCGCCGCCTGGGTGTACTGACACCTTGCACCTCTCTTCCAGCTCACACAGATGCAGTTCACATCTTCCACAGTAAGCATCCTCTGTTTAGTAAAACAAAAGTAAAAACCGTGGTAAATACAGTTTGGTCATTGTGGTTCAGCTACTAAATCTTGTGTGAACTCATATGAGAGTGTTCTGAAAACCAAAGCTGTAGCATGGATGTGTGCTCAGAGGGGTTTGTGTGGTCACACAATGCTGAGAGAGGGTGATATGTAATGTAGTAATCATTTCAAATACCCAGAGCAGTGTTTTTTACAGAAAGGAGAACAATATCAATAATGAAATGTTCAATTTTTATTTTCAATCAAACTTGGCATGTAACACTATATAAGAGCTCTACTTACGTGCCTATTCACTTCAGTGATTTAAAAGTACTATTTTAACTCAAATTCAATTAGAATATTTTTGATAGTAAAAGTCAATAGTGGTTTTCTGATGCAGATTTGCAAGAAAGATAATGTTTTTATAAGATGGTGTACAAACTGTTGGTGTTCATTTCGGATTTATGGCTGTACTTGGAAATATGCAGGTAGAGACTTTGCCACAGAATCAGAAGCTTTACTGTTCTCCATTGAGCTGGACTGTTTGGCTAAAAGTATTTTGTTTTAGCAGTTTATGTGTAAGGCAACAACTGACAAAGGACAAAAAAGGCAATAAAACTGTCTGTGATGCTTTTAGAAGAAGTGGTAAAAATCAATATGCAGATAGGATTGTTGCTTAATGGGAAGGAAAACACGTAACAGATACACACAGGAGGATTGATGTATTCACAGTCCCCTTTGCTCTACTCTTTATTGAAAAGATTCACTGAGACCAATTTGTTTCTAAATATAAACTAGAGTATTGTGATAAAACACAGGCTACCGTAATAGATGAAGAATTTAAGGATTTATCTCATGCCTCTACATCCTGGAAAATTGATCAAATGGATTTGAGGCACAAGCTGAAAAAAATTTGTGAGCTATCTCATTGATTGTGAAGTTCCAGGAAAAAAACCTCTATTTTAAAGTGCAAAATATAAGACAGAAAATTATAAAAACATCAATCTGCTTCTGATACTTGAAACAAATTATTAACTGACAAATCCAACAATCATCCATCGTTTTTCTTTTCTTTTGATCTAGCATCAAAAAGAATCAGGCAATGGGGATGCAGTAAACGTGAAATGCCTTGATTTTAGTTTCACGTTGTTCCTTATAGTGTTCTCATAAGTAAAATAGGAATATGTTATTTTAAAAAATTGTATTTCTGTTAATGGTTGAAAAACCTTATCCTCAAAGTGCCATCAACGGGTATTTTGCTCTGTGATGCATGACTAGGGGCTTTCATTAGCTCCAGCTGCAATTAAAATCATGTTTGGAGGCCTTGAGAAAACCACAAGGTGGAATTGTACTTTGCATAAGGACAGAGTTAGGAAACAATTTATGGAATTAGCACAAAAATCAATAAAGCAGAGTGTTTTACTACATTCAGTGCTCATAGCAAGTCCTAGACTGAAAGCTTTGTTTGAAATGCTCCCCTTGAGGTCCCCTTTGCATCTACATTTTTATGTCTTTATTGCTTTTGGCAATGGCCAGCCCAGGTGCTCAGCCTCCTGCACCCACCTGGCAGCCCAAACCTTCCTGATAGCCCTTCCACATCTAGAAACCTTCTCTTGGCTGGAGAAATAGGATGCAGGAGCTATGAGTCTGCAGTTATTTCTGGAATCACCCCGATCCCAGCCAATATCTTATTCCAGGGTTTGTGTTCTTTTTACCAAGAAAAAGGGCACGTACTGAGTCAAATATTTTTGTCACTCACTTCACTAAAGAGAAAAGCTGGATGCATCTTACCTCATTATTTCCTCAAGATGCAAAGCTACATATTCAATTTGGTAATAATCTGAAAATGTGAACTAATTTTTGCTTTCTTATCACTACAAATACCATGAGAAAAATTGATTAGAAATAGAGAAAACAGACAATTTATATGAATGTGTTTATAAATGCAAACTGAGGGTGTCCCTGTGGTACCTACCTTGCACATGTCTGACAACCAGTTTTCTTCTCCATTGTCTACAAATCCATGTACAATAAATCTGGTCTTCCTGCTTGCATTAAAATTTGAGGCCTCGATTGTTGACATATAAACAGCAGACACCTCCTACATTAATGTAGATTTAAAAATAATTAAATTAGTATAGATAAGAACTTAATAAACCTTTAAATCTGCTTTCTGTAAATAAGTTTCCAAAATTGCAAAGACCTGAACCATGCTTATCTGTGCAGGTGTTTAAAAGTTTTGTAACGTTGAACTCATCTGCAAGAATTCACATGAAGGTTCATGTGTATCTCCATTCAAAGCAAGCTTTGACACCCATCTTAGAGCAGACAACAATTCAGTGTGCTTTGATTTTATCTGTGGAAAAAAAATTACCCCAAAATGCTCAGTTTCCCAGTAGTTCTCAGCAGGGACCCTGCCAAGGAGCTGGAAGAGGTTGTCTTTTGAATAAAGTGGCAGTTTGGCCATTTTTAACACTTCTCAGGAACACAGCTGGAGTCTGTGTTTATTTACGAGTTTTGCATGTGATACACCAATGTTTAAACCACAACAGTTCTTACTTGAGAGTCATCAGGGTTCTCTCTAGTGTACAGGAGGAACTGGGTGTCTACACTCTCTGGTTTCCAGGGTAATTTGTAG
>VYZP01007486.1:14430-40609 GCA_013400635.1 Hypocryptadius cinnamomeus | reverse complement strand
TGAAAATAATCCTGCTATTAAATGGTGTCCTATACCTGGCTGTGAAAGAGCAGTAAGGCTGACAAGACAAGGGTCAAATTCAACAGGATCAGATACACTTAGCTTCCCTATGCTAAAAGCCCCTGCAGTGGATTGTGGGAAAGGACATCTTTTCTGCTGGTTAGTACTGGAAACTTGTCTGCCTCTACATAAACTCACAGGCACTGCTATCCCAAGGACTAATTAAAAAGTCCCACATGGCGCCAAGAGTGCAACAGAAATTAGTATGGAATGGTAAATGACTGTATTATCCTCTATCCATGCACTACATAAATATTGTAGTGTTTTGGGGCACTGCAAAGATTTATAATCCAGTAGTCATTATTGTCTCTGTTAGGTGCAAAACAACAGCATGGAGTGTTGTGATGTTCTGTTCTGAGGGAACTGAGGAAAAGTGGGATACTGGAACAGGGATTTTTGTGTCTGGATAGTTGTATAATCAAAACATGGCACATTCTTTATTGTAGTGTAGAAAACCAGCAATGTTTAGCTCTTCCTGAATTTTGCTAGAATCGCATCAAAGAAGCTGGAGTTTAAATGTGGCCATGAAAGACCATTTCCTTCACACATAGCTATCCTGTTTGCAGCATCACTCCAATCTTTGTTTCACTTGAGGTTCAGCACTTTTTCTTTCTCTTATCTTCTACTGGGTTTTAAGATGAATACAAGCTCAAGAAGGAGTAAAAAGCCAGATGTTTTTTAAAATATCCCTCAGATTGCCAATCTTCAGCATTTCCTAGAAAAGGACATAACAGCATCAACAAAAGTAAAAAAATTTGGGATATTTTTCCTTGACATTATCAGACTGACAATTTATGACTATTGTAGTGGGACATCTTTATGTTCTTGGAAAATGAAAAAGGGTCAACTAAAGTACAGACATTCAGACAAGTTCAACAATTCTTCTTTTCATATTTCAATTGAAACCATTATACAAGGACATCCTAAATCATCTGCTTGATTCCAGGTATAATTCTTAACGAAAGATACTTCTGATTTTAGTTCCTTTCCTCATATGAATGAAAGGAAGAAGGGAAAAAAAAAAAAAACAGACCTCATGAAACAGAAGCCAGAAAACATTATTTCCTGGTAAGGGGTTATTTACAATGGATGGATGCTTCAGAAAGAAGCAAATCCCACAGAAACAAACCAGAATATGTTTTCTACCAATGGATATACAGTAAAACTTCATGCTATTCCACAAGCAGGTACCATCCTCTCATCCTTGCTTCTGATGGTAGAGAATCAATTTTTCCATTAACCTGAAGGAACCTGACACCACTTGAGTGTCACATTGACATGAACCTTCAGACAATGGCAGCTTCTGCTTCCTTTACATGGACAGAATGTACTAGCTCCCTACAATGTTCTCTGAGAAAATGTCCTCTGAATTACTAATTTTTAGGAGAAATTGGGTTTTTATGTTTCCTGATAATATTTCTGTATATTCTTTTTACATTAATGCTTTGAAATAGTGCACAAGCAAATATAGTAAAGGTCTTGAAAAATACCAAGTTAGCAACAAAATGTCCAAGGAGGCCTTTCCAAAGCCTCTTTTTTCATCCCCACAAAAGTGAATGGAGAGTTTCAGCAATGGCAAGAAAGTTCTGCTAGCAGTGAAAGCATCCTGCAGTGCCTCAGATCAGAACCATTTCCTAAGGACACCCCACTAGTCTTACAGTACAAAAACTCTATGCATGAATGTGTTCCTCTGGAGAAAAAATGTATTCTCAATTCAAGAGTTTTCATCATTACTGTATGTTTAAAGGGAGCTTGCTTTGTCTCTTTAAATTTCAATCAGCACATCTCACAGTCCCATATTCCTATCAGTTCTGCAAGTTTTACCCCAGTAATCTACAGCTTAGACATTGTAATAGCAATTGATGCTGCATTTAGTAAGAGATTCTTCTGATTTTATATATTAGAAAACCAACCCCTAGATAATCACTTTTTTTCACAGCTATAGCCTTCCTGCTCATAAAGGCAAGAAAATTCTCTGATTCTATTGAGCAATTTCTTTCTCTTTCTAATGTAGGAGTAGGAATGTTCCTCTTCAATGCAGCGTTTCCTAGAATTTACTCAGTTTTCATTATGCACCACCAACAGCATCTCCAACAAAATGTAATCAGTTGTGGCAAATACAACATTCTATTCCCTTTCAGAAAAAGTATTCTGAATTATTTAAATGTAGCATACATTAAAACTGTGCACAAATCCTACATCAGTTTATTATCAGATCCATTCAACATGTTAGAACCCCCTTTATGCAGTTTCAGAAGCACAAGGAATTGTATCAAGCAGACACTTGTGGAAAATAGTCTTAGCAGGCAGTGCACACTTAGTTTTGTACCATCAGTCCTCACTCCTTTCACCCTAGATATGGGCAAGGGGCAGAGTCTCATTCTGCAGGGGTGACACCTCTTCAGGTGCACTTGGGACGCCAGTTATATGTTGCAACAGTGTTTTGCTGTTTTGGTTCAAAATACATTATCATGAGAGGGAAAAAATCCAGAACTACATTCTTCTTTTAGCCCTTCCATGAATTTTAACTTGTTGTGTTGAAACTTGCTACAGTTTTAATAAGTATGTACAGTGCCTTCATAAAAATCATCCTGCTGAGTATTGAGCGAGGTGTCTGGGGAGGCTCCTGCTGTTCATTGGCACAGCTGCTCGTGTGAGTTCCTTTCATCCACTGCTGTAAGGAAGTCTATCCAAAATACAACTTTCATAAAAACTTTCATGAACGGTAGGCTCAATGCTTTTACTCTAGTAACATGACATCCCAGCATACAAATGCTTGTTTTGGGGTGGGCTGAGGAAAGAGCTTCTTCTGTGAGAAGTTGTTCTTGAACAACTGTTGTAACTGTTGTATATAGATAATAAAGATTTAGATATAGATATGACTGAACTTCATTAAAAATCCACAAATCTACAAATTTGAAAGTATCAGAGACACATGGCCCTCCTCCCACCCCCCATAAAAGATTGACTAATCAATCAGCTTTTAACTTAAACTGAGCTTGTCAGTGTTAAATCTTTGCTATTTCAATCCTTTCTGGCAACAAATACTATATACTGTGAGAGGGTCTTGGCACTATTGAAGTCAATAATTTAAGTGTCCTGTTGTCCCACAGATGTGAAAGGCGTTAACTTTCAACCAAGGCTGAAATCACCTTATTACAGACCAGTTACTCATTCTAGTACAATCTTTTCCAGCTAAGATCTTAAGTCCAAACCAGAGATGCATGTGTGCTGAATTTAAGCTTTTTTGTTAGCAGACTAGCTAAGGGTAAAAAAAGTTCAAAACTGTTCCCATAGCCTTTTCTTTCTTCCTGAATTCCTGCTTAAAATGTGGACAAGGGCAATCAAAAGAGTATTGATGTAGCTTCTGAAGCTGCACTGCAAGAGAGCAGTTCACCACTGGATCTGCAGCAAACTTGTGTATGCTCTGATGCAGCTGGTGCCCATCTGAAATTATTTGCTTTGATATGGCAGATGTCTGAGGCTATTTGCTGCCATTCCAGTAGAAAAAAAGGAGCTGTTACAAATCCAGAGTGCATATTGACACATCCACACTGCAGCACCATCTGGAAGCCATATATCTGCTGCCACTGTGTAGTAGTGATTGCCATCCTTAATCCTAGTAGGAACTTCAGGAGAAGCTCAAGAGACTCATTACTCCACTGTGTCCATGTAAATAAGTTCAAGACCCCATTTAAGAGGCTCTGGTGGAAGGAACAAATATCCATAAATACTTAGTGCTGGTGTTGAAGGGCTTTGATCTTGTTCTAGATTAAAAGCCTGAATCTAGTTAAAGGTTAATTATTGCAACCAAACAGATGCAAGTAATTCTACATGACTATATTTCTGTTATAGCAAACTACCTACTTTTGGATGAACTCTGTAGTCTGGTTTACCTTTATCACAGAAACTATACGAGCACTCTCGTGGCACTAAAATAATACCCAGGTACAAGAACAAACTGCAAGCCAGCTGATTTAGAGCTGATTTATTTCAGTTTGTAATTTTAAGAAGCTTCTTTCCTTTCCTTGTCCCATTTAAATTCTTTATCAATAATAGTCATCTATGTTTGTGAGCAAGTAGTCTGAGTGTATTTTAAAACAATGTTATTTAGCTGGCTTTTGTTTTCTTGATTTAATTAAATTCTGGGCATGGTTTTTTGGGGGGTTTTTTTGGGTTTTTTTTGGCTTGAACCAATTTCTAGTTTAATTCTAAATCTCTGAGTTGTAAGTAATTGTGCATACACCTTATTTTTCAGGGAATGTCTTGGTGAAGCACACGAACCCTGTGACTGCCAGACCTGGAAGGACTGGCTACAGAAAATATCTGAAATGAAACCAGAAGAACGTAAGAGCCATGCAAGGCCAACAGGGAGGGCATGGGTGATTTGATGCTGTTTTGATCTTTTGGTTTTAGACAGATTTTTTTTTTAGCTGCATAAGTAAAAACTGGTTTCAACATTGGTTGAAAAATAGGGTAAAAGGGGGAAAAAATTATACTCCTGAATGAGAGGCTGCTTACACTTTAACTGCAGCACTATGGTAGACTGTTCTGTGTAGAACATTCCTCCCCACAAATACATGTGTAGTTCAGTCATGGTATGCAAAACTCCCTCCTTTCCTTTTAAAGCTTTTTTTCATTAATTAGTCAATTTATTCCTGAATATAACTTCAATTGCCTTGTTCAATTTTGATTTTTAGCCCAGTCTGCTCCCGTGATTGAGTAGTGTTCCATGAAGATTTTTATTGCTTTAAAACTAATTCAAGCCAATAGGTGATAATAATAGTAAGGTTGAGGGGGAACTGCAAGGGAATTGTAAGAAATGGCTTAATGATATGTAACATTTACTAGAAAACTAATAAAGGTTTACACAGGACAGATATTTTCTTAGTCAACATTAACAAAAAAAGTAAAGATTACAGCAATTTGAATATATACTAACTTGGTTACCACAGTTCAGAGCCTTTCCATACTATGTTATAAATATTTTGGAAAGCATAGAAAATTTTATAAAGAGTCAAAATACACCCTACTTTGTCAAACTCTGCCTGTTTTTTTCATATATGTGTTTGCCCCTTTATATATTGTAATTGTCACATATACTGTATATAAATTTGTATTAAAATAGATGTTTGGAAATACATTGCAATAATAAGTGTATTAATATTATATATGTATAAACTAGAAAGTGTAATAATAAAATATATGTGAGAAATATGTATAGTGAAAAACTTCAATATTTTGTCAAGAAACAGGGAAATATGCATCATTCCTAATCTGAGTCTCACAAAAGATTACACAAGTACGATTTCAACCTCTCTGTTTTTGCATGCTCCATATCCTCCTGTCACCTTCAAAAAGTTGTGGGAGTGAGTGAGGCCTATGAGGACGCTGCCAACTGCCTGTGGTTACTGACCAACTCCAAACCTTGCGCCAACTGCAAGTCCCCAATCCAGAAGAACGAGGGCTGCAACCACATGCAGTGTGCAAAGGTAAGAAGGACCCATCATGGGATTTCTTGAGGAATCAGATTCAGCTTTGTATGTCCTGTATATATTTTAGGACCACAGAGGTCCAAAACCTCTGAAGGGTCATGCCTGGTAGCTAGTGGAACCGGTTGCAAGAATTAGATAATGAAGAAATCGCAGGTTACATGTATTTAGAAAATGTTTTAATGCTTACTGAAATCTGTTTGGCTGACAGGTGTACATTATAATGATTGAAATTTCATAAACACCTAAGAATAATTACCAGTACAGTATGAAACAAATAATTGATGGTTTAATCATCATTAATAATGTAGAAGAGAAAAAACAGTTTTAATTGGCAGATGTAAGATTTTAAGGAATGCTTAGGTCTAGTGAAGGTTTTGCCTTACTATTATTCTTCTTTTGCATTATTTCTCTAACATAGCAACAAAGCAGAGAAGTTTAGGTGGAAAACTGTAAACAGGAATTAATCAGTAGGAATGAAAAGACAGCAAAGAATGATTCCAAAGAAAATTTATTGATGACAGCAGCCAGAAAATTAGTCACAAGTTTGCACTGTGCTACCAAAATAGAAAAAATACTTTTGCCATGAGTTCAGTATCATTTGAAAATGCTTTTTCACTCAAGTTAGTTAAAAGCAGCATATTTAGACATTTCTTTATGTCAGAAATATCTTGCACAACTACAAGTATTACCTCTTTGAGGTAATAAATAAGATAAAGGTAAAAACACAGTAAAAATAAAAATATTTTTACCTCTTTGACGTAAAAATAAGAAAGTAGCGGACACTTGACATAGTTGGCCTATAATAAAAGGCTAACAGATTTAGAAAGTAATTCTCTTTATTTTTCTGAAAATGTGCAGGTCTCTCTCTATTGCTATGCAGATCCCATTTTCTTTATATTGTCACATATTCTCTCTCTGTGATACGAATTGAAGATTGGGGCTTTTCTTGGTATCACTGGCAGCAGAGAACATTCTCCTACACTTTGATTTGCTAGGTTTGCTGGTTTGGGGTTTTTTGGGTTTTCTGTCTTAAATGATTTTAAAAAGAGCTCATAAATTCCGTACTTCTAAAAACTCTATAAGATATGTTTGTTGCAGCTGTTGTCAGTGAGCTCAGTTGAGGCTTCAACAAAGTGGCTTCAGGCTGGAAAAGACTTTGGCCAAAAAACACTGATGAATGTAGATAATTTGCCATTCTAAGGCACTAGCTGACAACCAGAGGTCACTTTTCCTTTTTGATGGTTATAGCTTGAAGTGTCCTTAAAACAGTCAGATTCTTTTGTCGTGGAGAGATCCCTGCACAGACAGCAGCTGCCTCCCCTCAGCCTGGTGAGGAAGGTGAGGAAGAGTGTCCTCAAGGTCATTGCAGGGCTCGGACACAAGGAATAGTGGTCACCGCACTTGTTGCTTCCTCTGCTGAAGTTACAATCCCTGCTGATGGAGCTTCTGCCTTTTTTTGCAGGGAGGTCTGCTCAAGCTCACTACATGATGAGCTATGGCTGCTTCTTAGCATCTAGCATGTACCTTGGTGTAGAGGAGAATACTCTTTACTCATAAAACCCTGTTTTCTGTACTTAAGCAGGCATTTTCTTTTTATTTTATGAGTGTAGCTTCTAACAAGGCAGGGCTTACACAGTCCTGCTCTCTCACTCCACTATCTGTGGTTACTTTTTAAGCTTATGGGTATGGGTACTTTGATTTCAAGGAACCAGGAGGAGGTTCATAGATAATAAATTGCTGCAAGTTTTATGAAATTTGGTAGCTGTATGGTGCAGAGACTTCATTTGTACTGCCACCAAGAGAGAGGCTGAAATACCTACCCAGCTGTTACCTGCTCAGCAGTTACCTGTTCAGCTTGGCTCAGACCATGGCCAGGCAGCAGATGGGATTTGTTAAGCCTGGGTGGTGATGATACAAAGCTCAGTGATCATAAAGACACATAAAACAGAGCTCAAGAGTTAATCATAGAATATGCTGAGTTGGAAGGGATCCACCAAGTCCAACTCCTGGCCCTGTGCAGGACACCCCAAGAATCACACCATGTGCCTGAGAACATTGTCCAAACACTTCTTGAATTCTGTCAGGCCTGGTGCAGTGACCACTTCCCTGGGGAGCCTGTTCCAGGGCCCAACCACCCTGTGGGTGAAGAACCTTTCCCTGCCTTTGAGGGAGTGGACAGCTCCTCCCAGTGTAGTGCAAACTCAGGATTCTTTGGAGTCCTGTGTCCAGGGAAGCCATGGTGTAAGACGGTTTTGTAGCGCTGTGCTGGACGTCCTGTCCAGAAGGAGGCTGTGAGAGAGTATCTAAAGTTCTGCTGAAGTCCAAAAGGTTACATCACCTGGCTCCCCTTGTTCAGCTGGTGGGTCACCCTGTCACAGAAGGGGATCAGGTTTGACAAGCAGGACTTCCTCTCAGGAAGCTGTGCTGGCTGTGACCAATGACTGCATTGTCCTCCAGGTGTTTTTCAGCACCTCCCAGAGTAATCTTTTCCATGGTTTTACCGTGCACTGAAGTGAGCCTGACGTGCAGTAGTTTTCAGGGTTGTCCTTCTTGCCCTTCTTGAATATGATTTTGGGTTTGGGAAGCTTGTAGAAACAGCTGATGTGGTTTTGAATGTCTCATGAGACTGAGATACTGGGAGGAGGGTCTGGGAACCCTGTGTGAATCTTGGGTTTTGAGGAAGCTTTTGGAGATATGAGAGATTAAAAGATAAATATAACGGAGTGGTCAGATGGGAGGTAACTTGGGAGAGCTGAGATTGTTGCAGTAGGAGCATATATGCATAAATTAATAGGAAGTTGAGCTTTATTAGTTCAGTTGCTTGTGAAACATCTTGTTTCATATGATCTTTTAAATATTTTGTAATGATTCTTTTTGTTATAATGAATATGAATGGGTTTGAATGGTAGGCAAATGATGCAGTGACACTTAACACTTTATACGCAGTGCTTTTGGCACTTCATTCTCAGCACTTCTCACCATTTTTTATAAGCCATCAGCTTTAAAAAATGTTTGAAAACAAGAAGGAACAGAACAATAACAAGAATAAATATTCTAGTCTTCATTGCTTTTTAGAAGAAAATCAGCACTACTGATTTTTGAGACAAAATTAGCAAAAGTACGGTGCAAGAATTAGATTTCATTCCTTCCTGTAATACATCTAAGTGATTGTATGAAATAACTACAGACAGACACATCTGGTATGGAGCAGTTATTCCTGGAAAGGTTAAACTTATCAAAGAGAGAAGAAATGCAATTTAATTTATCAAATGCCACTAATAATACTCAAGGCATAATATTAATTAATGTATATTTCTCTCCTCATCTATACGACAGATAAGATAAACATGGTTCACCAAATTGTGAAGTCTTTTGCTTATCTGTCCATAAATAGCTTCCAGTTATTTTGAAATTACCTAGCTGAACACTTGTTACTGAATTGAGAATATTTAACACAATTTGATCTTCTCTTATGCAAAGAAGCCTGAATAAGTCACCTTACACTTCCTTGTAAGGTTTTACCTATTTTGAAAGCACTCAGTCAGTGCAGAAAAGGCTCACCTGGAATTAGTCACTCATCAAAGTTTATGTTCAGACTTCTTCTCTCTTGCTTTAGTAGTTGTTATTAATATTTTGTGTCAGGAACACCATATGACAAAAACACCAGTAATCATGTTTTTTTAAGTAATATTAGGGAAAAAATTTTCCTTCTTTCTCATGAATAGTTTCTGTCTTATTTTAAGAAATGGGACTTATTTTCTAATAATAGAAAAAAACCAGGCCTGATCAGCTGTATTTATCATTTGGTTTATTTCCTCCACTTAAAACTTAACATGTAGATCCAACACAGTCTAATGATCCAAGGAACAAAAATGATGACTGACGTGGTTTGATATGGTTTGATAAACAGATCTCCTGACTAAGTAAAATAGGAAGGAGGCTCCTCAAAATTTTTTTACACTCAGAATGCTGTTAATTAAGTTGTCCATGGAGGAATGATGGTGCCTAACTATAAATCTAAGACATTTCAACTTCTTTTTTTTTCTCCTTTTTCCTGTTTTGTTCTGAAGTGCAAATATGACTTTTGCTGGATATGCTTAGAAGAATGGAAGAAGCACAGCTCTTCCACTGGGGGCTACTACAGATGCACTCGCTATGAAGTTATTCAGCATGTAGAGGAGCAGTCCAAGGAGATGACTGTAGAGGTAACAAATGAATGTGTGTATTTGAAGAACAGCACTAAGGTTGCAATTCTCCATTCAGGATAAGTGTAATCAAAATTCTTCCAAATGGAAAAATACAACCTTAAACATATCAAAGAGACAGAAAGAAAGCACTACTTATTGGTGGGTGCCTAAGATTTCTGCTTTTGACTTTGTTAACAACCACTGGTGACTTTATTCAAGTAATTTTACTTCTCTGTGATATGGTTTCCTTTTGTGAAATGAGCATGCTGGTCCTGCAATTAGCTGCTGTGCACTACAGAAGACATGCCTTAATTTTGGCTTTTGGAAAATTGCTTTAAATAGCAGGGCCTGTCAGTGTATCAATTCTTTGGCTGCAGTATTTGCAGCCTTGTGAATTTCAAAAATTAATTTTGTCTCTTTACTTACATGGCACTCAGCATTGTGTACAATACTTTATATATAGTCTGAATAAAAACAGTTCACTATTTAATTATATTTAATGGTGATCGTTGTATTAAATGATAAGATTTATTTTGGTTTCTTTTGTCTCTCCATTATTTTCCAGGCTGAAAAGAAGCATAGAAGATTTCAAGAGCTTGATAGGTTTATGCACTATTATACAAGATTTAAGAACCATGAACTTAGCTACCAGGTGTGGGTCAAGCCATTTTTACTGATGTTTGTTTCTGGTTTATTAATCCAAAAATAATTATCTTATTGTATTTTATTTATTTTCTTTTTCTAGTTAGAACAGCGCCTTCTAAAAACAGCCAAAGAAAAGATGGAGCAGTTGAGTAGAGCTCTAAGTGGAAGTAAGTATTTGCTGTGATCTGTGCCTTTGATTTGAAATCACATCAACACAGTTATGGCTAAACTGTTCTTTTTGGACAGTGCTCACATCAGGTCTGCTTTGTGATGTCATCCCTGCAGTACTAGAATTTGTAAACATTGGATGAAAGTTAAATGTACAGTAAATCTTACCTATTCCAAAGCCTCAAGGAGGAAGTAGCATTAGTAAGGTAGAAGTTAATGTTCTCTGCTTCTCTTCATAAGAACACTGTGCAGTTATTGAGAACTTGCTGGTCTTTACTTGCAAAATATTTAACTGATATGCACAAAAGTAATGCTGACATCAGCAGGAAAATACTTTCCCAATGCTTGTTTCATATTGCAGCTGAGGGAGGCTGTCCTGATACCACATTCATTGAAGATGCAGTGCAAGAGCTTCTAAAAACTCGCCGCATTCTTAAGTGTTCTTACCCATATGGATTCTTTTTGGAGCCTAAAAGCACAAAGAAAGAAATATTTGAACTTATGCAGGTAATACATGAATATATTTTACTTTCCTAATGGCACTTTATTTTTTTTTATATTAGTTATCAGTGTCTTTTTGCCATTTTTGTATCCTAAAATTCACATGCCTCTTTTATATTTCTAACCAAGTTTGAAAAAGTAGCATATTTTTTATATCCCTTTGCAAAGGAAGAGGATAAGGACAGATGAAAGGGGAAAGTAAGAAAATTTCCTGTTAATCTGCCTTCTGAGGGTAATATTTTAGCTTCATCTTCTTCTCCTTCTCTAGCTTTTCTTTTCTTTCTTTTCCTTCTGATGTGCTTGACATCTGGGAGGAGGAAAAAGTGGGGGAGTACCTGGAACTGCTGCCTCCTTTCCTGTCCCTTGGGTCCCTTGAAGATGTTCAGTATTTCAGAATGCAGGGAAATCCTGCTCCGAGCTGGAGGACAGAATGTAGTTCAGTAAAAGAGTAGGTTATGGGACAGATATTTTGGGGTATTTTGGTATTTCATAAGGTATTTTCAGGAAAATGGATATCATTCCCCTCAGTATTTATGGAGAAGAACTCTTCCTGATTTGCATTTCCCCGTTAAACTGTTTTTTCTGTATTATTAACTCTTGCAGACAGACCTAGAAATGGTCACTGAGGACCTTGCACAGAAAGTGAACAGGCCTTACCTTCGCACACCTCGCCATAAAATCATCCGAGCAGCTTGTCTGGTGCAGCAGAAGCGACAGGAGTTCCTGGCCTCGGTGGCCCGGGGCGTGGCTCCTGCAGACTCTCCGGAAGCACCCAGGCGCAGGTAAGGCACCCAGAACGCTGCACAGGTCAGGAGAAGTGCTTTTGGTAGCTGCCAAAGTGGGGGATCCACTGCTCTTCTCTGACTATGAGGTAGATGCTGTGATGGTTGTAAATCACTGTGCTGGTGATACTTTCTTGGGCATTTCATCCTTGTGGAATTACAGCCCTTGGGGAAAAACGTGTTTTTCTTTTTGAAGATCACTGCTATGCGTGTTGCAACCTAAATTGCTTCCCAATTTGTGATATATTCATGATAAGATGTCATGGCTTCCATTTTACTTTTTTCCATCAAGATTGTCTCTAAATCCCTGGTACACTTCAAAAATCTCTTAAGTATTTGCTAAACTTATCAGGCAGTTCTGGAATAGTCAACAACTTAACCGTAGGGTTTTCAAAATTAATTTTGAATTAAGGGGAAAGACTTGTTAAGTTTAGAGAGCTACAGTTATGCTAGTTTTCAGATTTCAGTAGGTTTTGAAGCTCTGGGGGTTTTTCATATTTGTCCTACTTTTAAATTTGATGGTGTATCTTTCCATTTTATAGCTTTGCTGGTGGAACATGGGATTGGGAATATTTAGGATTTGCATCACCTGAGGTAAACTATTTCTTTTTAATTTTTTTAACTTAGTTCTGCATATGCTAGAAACACAGGTATGATCACAATCTGCATGAAGAGCTTCCTTATCTTGAGCCAAAGCGTTTCAATTTGGTTAAGCTTTCCATTTCATTTATTTCACAATAGAAGGAAATATATTCGTAGCTAATTGTGCAATGACTATGCCTCTAACATGGATGTAGTTATCTAAGGTGGCATTAGACAAGCTATTTCACATTCATTTTCCAAGTACAAAAACCCATTTTAAAATTGAATATAAACTGCTGTCTGTGTGCTGGAGAACCTTAAAGTAATAAATGTATGAAATAGTGTAGATTACTTTTGAATGCAATATCAGTTCAGCAGAATTTGACAAAAAGTTTATGAAATTTCCATCCTCTGTCACAATCCCAACAAAAACATGCAGTCATACTCCTAAATATTTTTATATATTTCAAATATTTATTTTTATTGTTATGTATTAAAGCAGGATGGAAATTGCATACTCAAATGACATTAATTTCTGCTATTTTACCAAGAATGAAATTTATCAATTTTTAATTAATATTCTATTATCTGTATATGGGAAAGAGTAAGTAGTTTTTGAGACTCTGCTCTGAAAAATGAGAAGCTTCCTATAAAGATTTCCTTTATCATCTTAATTTTTAGTTAATGTTTTCAGAACATTAGATTAAAGCATTCAGTCAGGAAGGAAACTTCATTTCAACATTTCCTTGTTTGCTGTTTTCTTTCTAGCTAGTCATTGTTAAACATCCTAGAAAACTCCATGTACTTTTTTCCATATATTTCCTTTGCTATTGTTGGTGAGCATCACGCTGGTGAGAACATGGCTCGCTTCTCTACAAAAAATCAGCTGCTTCTCCTGTCCAGTTCCTTTAGTTCCTTTGAAATAATCCCACATCTGACAACATCAAACTCATTGTGATGTTACTGTATGATTGATTTTGGTGTTACTGATGACAGTGGAACTGGCTATGAGAAGAAGCTGGTAAGAAATGTGTTGAAAAGCTGTTTAGCAGGAGGTGCAATTGCAGCTGTGCTTAGATGATCTGCTTACGAGTTTTTATGATTTGCCTAAATGTGGCACTGTGTGACGCAAGTTGGTTTCTTTGCTATGTAGCTATCACGAATACTTGCAACCACCTATGCTAAAGGAATTTTATAGAATTAATAATGGTCATCTTTGTTTATTTTAGTGAATTTCACTGCAAAGAATTTTATGTAGAGGTGTACTTATGGCAAACAAATGAGAGCTAAGATCTGGTATGATGAATAAATCTTAGTGTTCAGTGATCACTTCCCATGATTCCTTTTGTGATTCAGAGTGATATAATTATATATTTTTTAAATAATTCAGTTATATTGTTCTGTATCAAGATTTGATTTTCTGTTGTTTGAAGCTCTGCCTTGCATTTAGAAAATCCGTGAGATCCCTAAAAGCTGGAAGAATATTTTAGAGAAGAATCACTTCATGTTTGCCTGGTTTCTTTATGGTGTTCCATAGACTAACAATCATATACTACTAACTGCTGTTGAAGACAGAATATTGGACTAAATGGATCTTTTGTCTGGTCCAATAAAGCTACTTTTTGATGTTCTTACAATTTCCATGGATAAAAATCTGCCCACACACATGATTTTCTGACTATTCCTTTTGTCTTGCATATGTCATTATGAGTAAGAACTTGGTCTGAGGAAGTTCATGGAAAAAAACATACTGTTGTAATACCATCTACATTAATAAGGTCATTAAGAGAAATAACACCTCTGGATTTAAATTTTAGGTACTTTAGATGTTGAAGAGTTAATATAGGAAAGGAAAACTAATGGTACTGTTATCTTTACCAATTCATTTGGCCAAATGAATCCTTTAGATTACAGATTTCCCAACTTGGAGCTCACAGAAATAAAGAACAATATTCTTTTCTGAAGAGGAGAGCGAGTACCTGTGTGCATAGTTTTATTGCCTTGTGTGTAGGAATAACTGAAATTACACAAAGTGCTGCCTACACAGGTCAGCTGGACATACCAGAAAAGATACCTGGAAATTTCCCTTCAAGCATAAAACTAGTTCCTTCATATTAGGAAAGATATGCAAATTGATCCAAGTATTAAGATAGTTAACCCTTGAGATGCTAGCTTGTCGTGGTCAAGAGTCTTTTTCATAAATGCTATATAAACTGTCTAAGCACACACAATATGAGAAAATACAGGCTGCAGGAGTTCAAATCCATATGGTATGGCTCGTTAGCAGCTCAAGTTAAGCAAAAGTAGAGGAGATTTGTTATAAAAATTTAAAAAACATGGAATAAAAATCCATCATAGACTGTCCAATAGAGGAGTGTCAGATGTGGCTTAAGACATTCTGGAGCCACAGTGTCCTGGAGGCTCAAAAAAATATATCAAGTCCCAGTGTATGTCTAACAGCTTTCTGTTGTCTTTTCAAGGTTCTTTTCTACTGCCAATTGCTGGCAGCAGAGATTCTGAGATAATCTATTGGTCTAATTCACATCAGTTGTTTTTATGTTCTAAAATCAGTGAGTATGCATTTATTAAAAAGTATGCCAATAGGTGCATACATAAAGTTTAGCATCAAAGATTTTAAACAAGAAATGTGTTCCTGGAATTGTTAAAAAAGGAGATTGCAAGTATTAAAATGTTGGTAGTACATGTAATTTTTTTTTTTTCCTAATTCACTGTTTTATAGATCTAAGATTATCTTGGATCTTTTTGTTATTTATGTTAAGCGTCGCATGATACAACTTGCAATTCATTTTTCTGAAAGCGGGTGATTTTATAATAAGCATATAAAATCACACATTTTTTATAAAAAATGTGGTGCTTATTACTCAGAAAAATAGTACTGCATGCTGCCCTGTGTTTTGTAACCTTTGGTTTATGCAGGAATATGCTGAATTTCAGTATCGGAGGAGGCACAGACAGCGTCGACGTGGAGACATGCACAGTCTGCTGAGTAATACTCCAGACCCCGATGACCCCAGTGAGAGTACATTAGGTACGGACCTCTCTGGGCCGGCTTCTTTCTCTTGCTACCTCAGAAATCACTAGTAGTGACCACAGTGTTTGTTCTTCTGTGGATACACTTTAAAGAAGTTTCAAATACATTGCTGTATTTTCCAGGATACAACATAAAGGCTTGTCTCTGCAGGTTTTTTATGTGATCTTAGAAGTGTTGTTGACTTCACTGTGGCTGCTGCTGTTCTAAAAGAGAAATGCATTGATCTTCCCACTAACAACTTCTCAGCTGTCCAGCGCAGGTTTGCTTTGCTGAAGAAATTCTGAAGGTCACTCATACATACACCAAGTCTTCTACACCAATGAAAGGAACCACTTGTGCATAGAATGTAGAGGCTACAAGCCTGTGGAAGAGTGTCCTAAGGTTGTATTCCAAAACTCTGCCCTGAAGCTGTATTGGCAAAGGCAGCCAGGAAAGAAGCTGGCCTGAGCTGTGACTTCCAGAGTGCTGCTCTTCTCAGGGCTGTTGGTGCAGTCCCTTAAGGTCTCTCTGTGACTTGGCTGTCTGGGCTGGCTCAGTTCTGCCAGAACCTTAGCACAGGTACAGAAATAGCTTGAATCCAAATCATACTGTGACTCTGTTTCTGCAGAGCTGCCAGTCTGCGTGCTCAGTCTCTAAGCCATGCTGCACAAACTCTCATTGCTGTGTCTCAGGAACCTAACGCATAGCTTGTTCTTTAAAACCAAGGGGAAAGATCCTTGATTGAGGAGAACGGATCACATGCATCCTTTATTTTAGAAAAAGTAATCAAAATTTTGGTGAACTTTGGTTCTTCCCTATTGCAAATAAAATGCAAAACCATCTTGTTAGTTCAAGGACTAGATTTTGACTGCTTGGATATAGTAGTGATGGCCAAGTGCACACTGTTAAAGCATGCAAGAGAATATTATTTTATTTCAGTCTATCACATTTTGAGTTTTGGAGTGGAAAATTCCATTTTCCAAAGTCAAAAGATTTACATTTATTTTTATTACAGAGCTTTTTCTGGAAACAGCATCTTGCTTCTATTTTTTGTTGGCTTTAAGGAAACAGCAGTGTCAGTAATTGCTGAAGTATTCCCTAACAACTCTACTCTTAATTGTGCTGCAATGTTACAGTAAAAATTATTATAATGTTAACATTATAGCTGAGGTTTTGTCTTTGAAAGAACAGAGAAATAGGCAAATGTGATTTATAATCCACCTGCAAATGCATTCTGTATTTGTGTCCACATGCAGTAATTTTCAGGGCTTTCCATAAAACATCTATGTGCCTTAGAAGCACTTTGCCCCTCCTGCCCATGCTCCCAATGGCATAGCCCATGCTTTCACAGAGAAGGGTATTGAGGGCAGAAAGGACAAATGAGCCAGGCAGTCACTCCTGAAACCGTGGGATTGGTGTTTCACCACTGTGTGAGAGCTGATGTGGAAGGAGTGGTTTGGATTCTTTCATTCAGAGTGAGTAAAGAGTACAATTACACAAGTAGAATCCAGAAGGAAGGAAGAGATTCTGTCAGTAAATAATAGTAGAGGCTTCCTTGCTGGTTCTTCAACCGCTTTTGTTTTGGTTGCCCAAACAGACACTCAGGAAGGTGGCAGCAGTAGAAGACATGGCACCTCCATGGTGAGTTCAGCTTCTATGGGTATTCTGCACAGCTCTTCGCTTCATGACTATACCCCTGTCAGTCGCTCTGAAAACCAGGATTCTCTCCAGGTATCTCCCCTAATCTCTTTTCCATTCTCTCTGCTTTGCTTGCTCTCCTCTGCTGTGCCTTTCTGTGTCATTTTGTCTCCGCAAATTTTCTTAATTCAAGGAGAAAGAATCTAGGACAACAAATTACACATTCACAATGGTAAGAATTGCTAAACAATCAGTGACATAACAATAGTTAGCTTTTAAATTGTGTTGTCAGCTCTGTTGGTAAAAATTGATTCTGATAAAGGACATGTAGAAATAATGAATGAATTTCAGATTTGAGCCAAAATTACTTCTCATCCAAAATATGTAACAAGATGCAAGTTTTATTCTGAGAGCAACCTTACGTATTCCCACAGGCTCTGAGTTCTCTGGATGAAGATGACCCAAACATCCTGCTAGCTATTCAGCTGTCATTACAAGAATCTGGCTTGGCCATAGATGAAGAAACTAGAGACTTTCTAAATAATGAGGCATCTTTAGGAGCAATAGGTACCTCTTTGCCTACAAGACTGGACTCTGCTCCCATAAGTATAGACAACCCAAGGGGTGCTTTGAGCAGCTCTGAGCTGCTAGAACTTGGTGACAGTCTGATGAGACTGGGTGCAGGCAATGATCCCTTCTCAGCCGATCGTCTTCATTCCCACCCCTGCAGCGAGACAAGAAGTGGATTATACTCAACTTCAAGCGATGCTGATTCCAGCAGTCAAGATCCCAATACCAGTGAAAATCTGCTTGGAAATATTATGGCCTGGTTTCATGACATGAACCCACAGAGTATTGCCCTGATCCCCTCAACAAGTACAGAAACAGATGAGGAGTCACAGCGACCCAGCACTGAAGATGGGTCAGCAGGGCAAACAAAAATGACAGACACAGGGCTGGAGCCTCAGGAAGAGCATGCACTGTTTGAGGATGCACTCAAAAACGAAGGCAGAGGAACCCAAACCGAAGAAAGCACTTCTGAAGAAAACATTATTCCAAGTGAAACAGTATCACAAATTGGTGATAGTAACAGGGAGGTACCAAGCACCCTAGATGCTTCAGGAGATAGTTCAAGTCAGACTCCTCAAACCTCAAGTGAATGGACTGAACATGTGCATCTGGTATGAATAAAAACTAAATCTGGAGTGAAAGAATGGCAGTGACAGATGGTACAGTATGTGGAGTAAGCATTATGGAGGCTTTGATCCACATAATTGCAGCTCAGTTGTAACCACTGACATAACAACAGATATTTAGGAGTTCTCTTGAATTGTAGTTGTTCATAATGATGTGAACCTTTCAAGGAATATCCTTTGCATTTAATTAGGTAGTAATTGCCTTTTTGCTCTCAAGAGAAAGGAATAAGTAGGTTGTATTCCACATTCCTAATACAATGCAGCATCTGTTTAGCCTTAGGTTGATGATCCTTAACTTGAAAGTACAGATTAAAGGCTTACACTGATTATTTTGTTTGGTTTTCCTAAGAAATAGTTTATTCCATTTTTTAGAGCTCATAATTTCACCAAAATAACATCTAGCAGTTCATTTGCATTTTGGTTTCATTTTCCATAAGTTTTCCTTACTCATTTTTCATTTTTGTTAGCAGTGTGAACGGAGGTATTTAATGCTTCTCTGTAGTACTGCTCCAGGAACAAGTTTTAGGGGATATTATTTCCCTTTAAAATCAAAGATTTTTTCATGTCTATTTACAGTCCAAATGTGCCAAACTGTGAAAAGGTAACTGGCAGTAGCCTAATGAAACAGTGCAGTGTTACTCTATCCAACTAATCCCACAATTCTTAGCAATGGAAGAAACCACTGGGTAGCATTGCTTCTCCAAATTTAACTGGCATATGTTGCCATGGTGACTGCATTTAATTAAATGTAGCCTATATCTTAAGTTAATAAAACCTAATGCTGCTGTTAAACAGTTATTTTAAATATTAAAATACAGTGAGTTAGCAACAGCTATGCTGTATTTTAAGAGACACTTTAATGGAAGTGCAATCATAGTTCTTTGTTTTCATAATTCTACAAAACATTTTATGCACTAACAGTGCAATTACTTTTAATGGTAACATTTTATAAAAATATAGGAATACAGAATTTTCATATATTAGTCAGTCCCACAATTAAAAGATAACACATCCTGCTCAACATGTAACGGTGCCTTTGCCTAACCCAACTGGATAGTTGCCACAGTTAAACAAGTAATTCAAATTCAGTGTTTGTTCTGGAGTAACTATGCTATTAATTGCAAAGACCTCCATAAAACCACCCATGGCCTTGCCTTTACAGTAAATAACTAAACGTTCAGTCAGTGTTTTTGCATATACAAAACACTACTAGGTATTTGTTCAATTGCACAATATTCATTTGCTGTGTGATTACTGTTTAGTGTAAGAAAAAAAAATTTAAAAAAAACAAACCACAAAAAAAAAACCTTTTCCTAGTTGTTGTACCGTGAAAAACAAAAATACTGGTTTTAGATTTGCTTAAAAGCATCAATCTACAGTTAGTGAGATACAATGGTACAGTATGTAATTACAACTAGAATAAGTTGTTCAAATGGCTGTTTTAATTACATATAATCAAAACTTTCATAACATGAGCAAATTACATACACTCCATTTTAAGTTTTGCTTAACTGTTACCAGAGATTTGTTGATATGATATAAAAGTTTATTACTACTGAGTGTGTATAGGCAAGTGTCATGATAGCAAAGTTTATGTATTGATTACTGTGAGTTCAAGTGAGTGTTTTGGTAACTAATTCATGCAAATCCAGCTTTGGAACCTTGCAGTTACAAGGTTCGTATTAGTAAAAAATGAAATAATATTTTACCCTTACTCCATAAAAACCTTGTCCATTTTCAAGCATCTTTAGAGAGAATGAATTAGAATAGTCTAAATAATTTTCCAACTTTTCCTCCAGCCACTCTACTCCTGACATAATATTGAGCCTTTGAAAAATACCTATAGGTATAAACTCCTTCAACTAAAACAGTCCTTCATGAACTGTCATCATGAATTGGTCTGAAAGTTGTTTAACTCACATAGCTTCCTTGAATGGTAATTTCTGAATAGAAAGATTCTCACAAAAAGATTGTGTATTGCATTGAGATGTCTTGCAAAGTTGCAGTAAGATATGTAAGAGTGCTCTCTGTGAAGATAGTGAAGTTTGTGGGTTCTGGTTTTATGTAATTTGGTTAGGTTGTGCAGTATATCCATTGTTTCCGTGTTACTCTTATGAGCATGAAATTAGACTATTAAATTTGTATTTTCTTGGTACTTATTTTAACACCATAGTCATTGACTTTACAATTCAAAAATAAAAGTTTGGCAAGACTATTTTGTAAACCTGTTAATTTTATAATGTAAAAAAATTACTCTAACCTTGAATTGTTATTTGCACTTTCATAGTCTATACTTGATACATTCCCACTTTATATACAGGTAGGATACTACAACCATGTAGATGTTTGGCCAAATGAATGCTGTTAATAATATGTAAAATTCTTTGATTAAACATTTATTACTTAAACTATTTCCGTTCTGTCTCATTACATCTTAGACTTACTGTAGCAGGTCCTTGAGACTGCTGACAGACACTTTTAGGGTATGTTCAGTACTGTGCCAGATTAGTTGGATACCATATAGTAAGCTGAATGTTTTGATTTGTAAATATAAAGTAGCATCATTAAGCTTTGAAAAAAATCTAAAATAGAGTTTGTCTTAATTGCTACAGCCATATTGTGCACTTGTTCTTTGTAGAGTAATGCCTTGTCACTATGAGTAGTGGTGCCAAAGAGGGGGGGCTAATTTTTGTGAAAGATTCTGTTAATTAGTGTTATTTAAGTGGCACTTAAGTAACTTAAGTGCCACTTAATATCCACTCTCCATTGTTACCTGGAAATTCCAGAGTGCCTCTGTTACATTAATAGCACTAAACTATTTTGTTCATTGTTACAGTAACATCATCAACTTCCTCCACCAAGCATGCCAAGACCATGGAATCACAGACTGGTTTGGGTTGGAAGGGACCTTAAAGACCATGTTGTTCCAGTCCCCCTTCCGTGCACAGGGACACCTTTCATTAGACCAAGCTGCTCAGAGCTCCATCCAACCCAGCCTTGAACACTCCCAGTGATGGAGCATTCCCAGTCTCTCTGGGCAGCCTGTTCCAGTGCCTCAGCACCCTCACAGAAGGCATCCCACTGCAATACTCAGGGAGGGTGGTGACAAGGGAAGCCAAAACATGGATACAATGATAGCCAGTTTCTTTACAAGCAATTGTCTGGCTCAAGAGACAGCTTTAACATGCCTTGAAAGAACCAAGTACTCATGGTCATTTTATGTCATCTCTGCCATTGCTCTACCTACCCATGTCCCTCATGAGAGCCAAAAACCAGACCTCACAAAATCCAGGGTGAATTCCTGGCTCTACTACAAGCTCAGATGAGTAATTAAGACCCAAAAGCTGCAAAGACAGATGCGTGTTACTTATGCAAGAAATAACTGTGCGACACATCTGAAGAACAGCATCAGTTGTGGCTCAGGGAATTAAGGGAATACAAGCTGCTTTTCTCACAAGAGAGCTGTTAAGTGCAGAACCTTAGAACAGAACCATTCTGGAAATGCAAAGTACACCAGTCCATCAGATTTATACCCAATGTCATGCATTTACAACACAAATATTTCTGGAGAAGCAGTCCTTGTGCATCCTCTGCAGCTGACTGTGGAACAGTGACACACACATAATAAGAGTAAAGAATTCTTCAGCTGTGAGCCAGCTGACTGTAGGGTAGCAGTAAGAAGCTAGGAGGAAGCAATGCAATTAAATCCACTGCAGAACAATTCAACTACTGAAGCAGGAAATGAGCAGTGTGTGCAGATTTGCATCACTTCCAATGAAAACCACTCTCACTGAGAGCTCCTGAGGAGAAATGGTTCTGTACTGACAGCCAGAGTGTCTACCACAGGTGGAGCAAACATTTTATTTCCTCCACTTCTTTGTGGAGTCTACATTGGAAAGTTCACAGAGCAGAGATGGGCTCTGATGACTACCAAGGGCAGCCCTTCCTCTTACTGGGGTAAAAATAAACTGAAAATACACATTAATTGGAAGAAAACATTTACTCTGCAACTTTAGCTGAGCTTACACAGTGCAAAATGCCTCAGCTGCATCAGGCACTTCAGTCAGGCCTCAGACTGAGTCAACCCACTCCAGCTCCTAGGAGACATTAGTTCTATTAAGGAGAATCAGGAAACTGAAGAGGATGATCAAAAATTGGGAGTGACATTTTAAGGCTTGAGATCCTCTGGAGCAAGGGTACTTTAAGTAAAGTCCTGAGCCCCACCTCTCCTACCCATAACTACCAGGTATTCAGCATCTCAGAACATTTCAGCTATTGCCCAAGATAAAAGACATGCTGGGTGTAATTTCTGACAAAACATCATAACCACTGTTCTTTGTGTCACCTTCCAGGTGAGGTAGGGATGATCAGACTGCACTGACAGCAATCCCTGCCTCTCTCTGGTCTTACACAAGGCCAATAGAATAATCATACCAAGAACACTGTAATCTCAAGGTGTGTTTTACTGTGGTTCCATTGAAATTAGAGAACCACACTTCTCAAGAAATACTAAACTAAACCTTTTTGACAACATAAAAATGGTTGTCTAAACCATTTTTTAAATATCTTAAATTACCACCTCAGAGTAGGTTTCTTAAAGCTTAAGCTTTATTCATTTGGGGATTTTTATTCAAGTTATTATATAAAAGCAGAAAGAATAACCACAGTGAGTAAGTTATCAACAATATACAGTAGCATATTTAATTAAGAGTATACACATATATGTAAACCACACACATTCTATATTTGTGACAGAAAAGACCCTGCACATGGTTTCAGAAAGACCAAGGGGTTAGAAGCCAGGAGTCAGGAAGATGGTAGAACTGGAATTGAAAAAAACAACTATTGCAATTTTTATTTGCTATCCATTAACAATCTTATAAAAATTCACAACATAAAAACCTTCACAAAGTATTAGATACTTATCTGGACAGAAATGGACATTGTCATGCATTTCTAGCCCGTTTCTACACAGACTAGTGAAGCTATGCCAATGTGGTGATGGCAGTGAGAGGGGCCCAGCACTGGGGGACTGCTGAGGTGGGTGGTTGGGAACAAAAGCAGGCAGAAGCTGCAAAAAAAAGTGGTGGGAAGAGCTTAAGGGCTCTGAGAGTTCACTGATCTGCAAAATACAACTACAGAGAGATGCATTAAAGAAACAGAAAAAAAAATGCACCTGATAAGTATAAACAGCTTGAAAAGAGATGAGGGTAAATCAGGATTTAAATCAAAATTGAGGAATAAATTTAGTACCTGAGACAAGTCAAACTTGGTGTGAAAGAGGCATGCAAGAGGTGAAACATAAGCTGTCCATGAGCCAGTAGCAACCCAGGCACACCCTGCATCCACTGCATGCTGCATGAGGGGAGCATCTATTAATCGATCCCTGCAAATTATGGCTCTTTGTGTCCACTGAGGACAAGACAAAAATCAATTTCATTTGCACCAAAGAAGCTTTAAATAAACCCTAAGGACAGAAACTGAATATGAGAACTAAGAGACTGCAAATCCTCATGCATGACTGGGCATTTCTTTCATAACATCCAACTAGAAAAACATCAACACGGGATGGCCCACAGCCACGTGAGTGGCAGTAGGTGAGGAACCACTGTTAGATCCATGGTTCCTACATTTGGCTCTCAAAGCTTCACAAAGGCACGTGTGCATTCCCCAGCAATTCCCCCCATTTTAAACTACTGATACATGACTGAGGCTTCATGCAAGAGGGGCAGAGAATCATAGAGTGGTTTGTGTTTGAAGGGGACTTTGAAGATCATCTAGTTCTAACCACCCATGCCATAGGCAGGGTCACCTTCCATCAGACCAGGTTGTTCAGGGCCCCACCCAACCTGACCTTGAACACTTCCAGGGATGGGGCATCCACAACTTCTCTGGGCAGCCTGTTCCAGTGCCTCAACTCCTTCAAAGCAAATTATTTTTTCCAAATATTTAATCTAAATGAAGGCTAAAACTGGCATATGTTGAGGGTAACATCCACCAACACTTTCTCCTGAATCAGGACAATCATTGCAGTCCATCTCCTGTCTCCTGATTTTCTGTTGAGCCAGAAGAGTGACAACTATAAACCCTTGAATGACAGCACCTGGCATCCCTGCAAACAGGAACAGCACCAGAGATGGCTTCTGCTGCACAGAATCACAGAATGTTATGGGTTGGAAGCGACCTTAAAGATCATCTAGTCCCAGCCCCCTGCTGATGGCAGGGACACTTCCCACTAGACCAGGTCTTATCCAGCACAGGCCTTATCCAGCACGGTTTTGAACACTGCCGGGTTTGAGGCATCCACAGCCTCCCTGGACAACCTGTCTCAATCTCTCACCACATTCACAGTAGAGAATTTTTTCCTAATATCTAATACAAATGCTCCGTCTTCCAATTTGTACCCGTTCTCCCCTGTCCTGTTCTGTCACTGCTGTTCCTGACAAAGAGTCCCCTCTGNCCGCCGCCCAGCACAGCAACGGCGGCGGCGGCAGCGGCGGCGGAGGCGGGAAGCAGGTGAGGAGGCCGAGGGCGAGGGTGATGCAGCCGCCGGGGCCGGGCAGCGCTGGGNCAGCACCTGGCATCCCTGCAAACAGGAACAGCACCAGAGATGGCTTCTGCTGCACAGAATCACAGAATGTTATGGGTTGGAAGCGACCTTAAAGATCATCTAGTCCCAGCCCCCTGCTGATGGCAGGGACACTTCCCACTAGACCAGGTCTTATCCAGCACAGGCCTTATCCAGCACGGTTTTGAACACTGCCGGGTTTGAGGCATCCACAGCCTCCCTGGACAACCTGTCTCAATCTCTCACCACATTCACAGTAGAGAATTTTTTCCTAATATCTAATACAAATGCTCCGTCTTCCAATTTGTACCCGTTCTCCCCTGTCCTGTTCTGTCACTGCTGTTCCTGACAAAGAGTCCCCTCTGGCTTCCCTGTAGGTCCCCTTCAGATACTGGAAGGTGCTGCGAGGTCTCCACACGACCTTCTCCAGGCTGACCAGCCCCAACTGCACCATCGGGCCTCCCCCCGCCCGCCTCCGTCCCCCACCGGCATCGACGGGACACCGGTCTCTGAGCCACGGCTCCGGCCGAGGCGACAGCAGCCCCTGAGCGGGCCGGGCTCCGTTTGTCCCCGGGNCGGGGCCGGGGTGTTCGGGCCGTCCCCCTTGTATTCATCCTGCCGTTCCCCACAGAGCAAGCAGGAGATCCACCGCCGCTCCGCACGGCTCAGGAACACCAAGTACAAGTCTGCGCCCGCCGCGGAGAAGAAGGTTTCCACGAAGGGCAAGGGCAGGAGGCACATCTTCAAGCTAAAAAACGTAAGGCGGAGCGCCGGGGCCGCGGCCGGGGCGGACACGGAGCCCGCGGGAGGAGCGCAAAGAGAAACCGGTCATGGGAGTTGAGCACTCGCTTCTCCACATAAAATCCCGGAGATTAAAACGTTAGCTCTGCTGCTTTGAGCTTTAAAGTAATAATGTTTGCTAGCTTTCTTAAAAGATAATGTATCTGTATGTTGTCTAAAAGGAGAAACAATGTCTGGAACTTTACGGTTGATTTGTTTTAATGCTCTTGATTTTCTATTTCTGTATTGTTTTCTTAGCCCATCAAGGCTCCTGAGTCCGTATCCACTATAATTACAGCAGAATCAATCTTTTATAAGGTATGGTTTATGCAAATCTATTGACAAAAAAGTTTGTTTCCAGTGCCAAGAATTATCGTGGACAGTGAAAGCACTAGAGACACAGTCACAGAAACTGTTCTTCCTTGCCTAACAGTTGTGTCAGATTTTGGTTTACCATAGTTATTGCCATTAAGTCTTGCAAGGTAGTTTACCTAAGTAATTTAAATAGTTACCATTGTCCCAGGCTTTTTCTTCTTTTTTTTTTTT
>VYZP01007485.1:17405-29863 GCA_013400635.1 Hypocryptadius cinnamomeus | reverse complement strand
CATTAAGATCACTCTGGCACTCACCAGCTGCTACTTTGAACAGCCCCTGAATGAAAGGATCAGCTGCACATGGTCGAGTCAGCTGAGTCAGTGATCCTTCTCCTACCCTCACAGTGAAATGTAGCTCTGATGCACATCTTCCAACCAAGTGAGGAGTCCACCCTCAACAGGTGCTGGGTGGTCAGCCACATAAACTTTTGGAAGGAGCACAGAGATGGTCCTGTCAATCCAGATATCTGAAAAGTGTTAGAATATGTGGACTGGACTGGAAGTGTGCTGGTGTATCCAACAACATGTCAGTGCTCTGGAGACTAGAAATATTCCAATGCAATTAGAAAAGAATACAGAAAAGCAACTTTTCAACATCCTAGGGGGCTGAGTTCTGGTCCATCTTTCAAGAGCCAGACATGGCATTTCATTCTCTCCAATTAAACAGGGACTGAGAATTGAAGATTGCAATGGAAAAACAGTGAGTTATCACCCATAGGCAGTATTTTACTCTAAAGCGTATTTTATATCCTCAACAGCCTGTAATGTGCATCTCTGAAAGTGAGCTAGGCCTACCTTCTGGCTCAAGAAGCACTGGATGTGTTATGAGCCACACATAACTGGATATTCCTATCACATGAAGGCATAATAATTCATATCACTGCTATCAGGATGCCTTTTTCTAACAGAGGAAATAAATCAGACCTATTAATAGAGAATATTCATAAGGCCAAGCTTTTGATCTGTTTGCCACTCTGTTAATTTACAAACAGTTGTCATAGCAGAACTCAACCTTCAAAAAATGAATACAGGTAGGCATTTAAAGGTGTGCTTTTTAAACTGCTCATCCAAAATGGTAGGAAAACCCTTTCTCACTGTTCTTCAGAGCTGCTTCTAGGAAGTACCCATGTAGTTGTGAATATGTGAACAGTTGGAAAGGGATGGTGGTTGGAAGAATCTATAAATGAGTGGAGAAGCTATGACTGATTTATATTCAGTATGAATATATGTATGAAGAGAGTGATAAAATCAGAAGAAAAGTAATTTTTGTTCAGGTTGGCTAACTTTCAAATTGTTCTAGTGGCTGTTCAACTGCTAACACCTATTACATAGTTAGACAAACAGGGCTAAAAACTAAGAATTAATTCTTCTTTCTGCTACAGCCAGAAAAACCCCCAATTTGTGTGTCTGACTATGCTCTATCAGGTAAGACCTCAAATAAATCCAAAGGATGGGTTTTATTACCCAAGGCTCCTTATATAACAAACCATGATTTTTTTTTTTTTTCAAGCAGCCTAACATGGAGATGTACAAAATCTTATAGTCCCTGTAGGAATGGGCTTTATGTAACATTACACAAGGACTGGTTAAACATCATTAATGTATGGATTCTGTGACAGCCCTGTGGCAGAAAGGCTTAGACTAGGGATACAAAGTCTACTCTGTGGATGGTTTGTGCTCTCCTGTATAAACGCATATTCATGGTTTGAACTAAGCTGTTGTACCTTGTGTTTGTGGAGTGGAGGAGGAAGGAGCACAACATTGCTGTTGGTCTGTTTCCACAGATGTGAAACACTTCAGAGTGTTTTTTCTGAACCGAGAGAGAGACGCCATCGTGACTTTAAGTGATTGTTGCTTCTTGTTCCTGGGACCTCCCGGGGGGCAGTTCCAAATTAACTGGCTTTTCCAAGGATAGTCCAGTCAAGCATCATTACCATACACTACCAAAATGGGTCCATCACTCCCCCATCCTGACCCTTACCAAGATTTTTGAGGATGTCCTGATGAAAGCAGTCTTGTATTTATTTTCTGTAGCATATGCACTGAGAGAATCAACCCCCTAGGAGACAGAGATGTTTGGAAATACCTTATACCACTTTCAGATGACATAAAGAAAATGGGACAGAATGAACCAAGAACCAAGAAGCCCTATCCTTTGCCTTTTGTCCTTCACTAGTTAAGACTGGACTTCCTGATCTCTCTCTGTAGGTTGTCTCACAAGAAATAGACATTCAGACAGAGTGCCTGTTGAAAAAATGCATTTAAAAAAATGCAGTGGGTACAAAATTTACCCTGATATATGACCTGGAGGTGAGTCAGTCTTATGTACAGTAAGCTGGGAAGCAAGTAGGAGCAAAGATTTCTCAGAAGATAGAAGGAGTTGAAGAGAAAAGCAAGCTAAAATTTTGAAAATGAAGCAGAAAGCTGAAAAAGAGAAGCCTGAAAAAAAAAATGTTGTGGGTAGTAAATGGCATGGAATTGTAAAGGATTAAAGGAAGGGAGAAGATCAACTGAGGGTCAGGTTAGAATGGGGGGAGAAGTGGAAGATTAAGGATCAGTGAAGCATGCTGATTCTGGCCCAATTCTTTGCCCTTTTCTTTGGACTTTAGGAAGGTACAGCCAGAGCTTTGGTTTCTAGTGAATTTTCCTTCCTTTCTTCCCCTGTATGCTTCCTGAAATCTATTCATGTGTGCAATTTGCAACTGTGATGTGGTGTAAAAACAATGTGTATGGTAGGAAGAGTTTGCAACACCAGACCTCTATAACAGCAAGGTCTTAGAGCACAGAGTAGTTTGTCAGCTGGTGTAAACTGAAAGAGCTCCATTGAATCTGCATACTCTTTAGTCTTGAATTAAGTACCAAGCATGTTAGCCACTGAATAATGACAGGAGAATCTCCTTTTTAACTCCTAGAGGCCCTTCCTGGGTCCTTGAGCTGAAACTTTTTGTCTCTTTAGAAATTTAAACCATGTTTGTTCCATTCTTACATCCACTGGAATTCGCAACATATCTGCTTTGTAGTCTGGACAAAGCTTGAAGATTTCCCCAAACACAGTGTGAATCAAACCACACAGGAATGTTTGTAAAGAACATCTTGGACCCTTTGAAAACATATTCAGTTCTCAGAAGCACTAATGCATTCCACATTTGGTAATTAAACACTAATTGGTAACATGCTGTGGAAGGGTTCACTCTCTGACCAGTCAGTATTTCCTAGGTCACAGCGCTGCATGACCTTGGTGCCCTGATGTGACCTGCCCTTTTGAACTTCTAATCCTTCAACTCATCAGAGAGCATTAGTAGCTCAGGCCACTTTGGAAACCAGAGGCATATTTTCCCCTGGCTGTTTCAAAGTATTCTTGGTTTCCCCTCCATCTCCTGCTCCCACCCCCCTCCCCGCTGATGATTCAGGATGTCTTTTGGGGGCCTAATTGAAGGCTTCAAAGTGCCCGATAGTTTATTATGAAACTATTGTCCTTGGTAAATGTCACAGGACTCATGTTTTATTATATTTATAACCTTTTTTCCATTAGTCTGCCATTTCCCTGAGAAATTATGACCTTGGCTCTATCAGTTTAACCAAGCTGGTTTTATATATAGCAAATGTGTGCGTGTGCACAAAAGGAGAGAAAAGGGGAAGTCACTAGAGAAATTTCTATTAAAACAGTGCTTGTACTGGCTTCTCCTGGAATCCTGCAAGCAATTTAAAGATTGTAATAAGGAAAGGAATCAGGAAAAAAATTATGCCTAATATTAAAATCTCAAGTGGTATCTCTGACTTCAGCGGACATAGGGCAATAGATCCTGGTTGCTGTCAGGTCTATCATTTAGCATAAATTTCACCTGATATTTCTTATCAGAAGTGTGTTTAGGGTTTACCCCTCTCTCTTCTTGTTCTATTATCCTTGTTTACTTTGAGTTTTCTCACTCTCTATTTTGGACAAATTTAAAGCATTTTTCTTAACTCTCCCATGGTCTAAGTCTCAGGATAGACTACATACAAACTGTATTTAATCCTTAGCAGTTCAGAGGATGAAAACAACTGGACCTTTCTGGGAATTTGGGAAAAAAATATTTGGGGTACACTGAGTGCAGGCTTACAGACTGGGGCGGGTCACATGGTGCTTTTCAAACCGATCCCAGAATCTTTTCTAAGAGGTTCCCCAGAAGTAAGTAAAAGCAATCAAACCTGTTATCAGCAGATGTACATCTGAAATATTGGAGATTGTGAGAGTCTGTTGTCTGGGCAGTGACTAAGTACTTTCATTCAAGGAAGGGCCCAGGATATTTTTAAATGAACCAATAAATGAAACAGTGCCAGAAAATCTTCCTGGGCACAGGAACGAGGCTGTCTATGCACTAACATTGTTAGACCAGCACTGGGGGGGTTAATTTAGTGGTGTAGACTTAGCCGGAGTAACTGAGTTCTGTAGGTACAATCTTAAGGATCAATCAGGGTGATCTCCCATTGAAAGAAAGAACATAGTAACTGACCTTGGTCTTGTTTGCCTCCCAGTGGGAGTAGGTGAGGTCAAATTCATTAAAGTCCCTATTTGAGAAGGAAAATGCTATAAAAAGCAATGTGTTGGGGTTTTCTTTCTTCTTTTTTTTTAAGTTTTTTTAAGGAACATTTAAAAAATAAAAAGTTTAGTACTGATGTCATGCTGCAGGATTTGAAATTCTTCCATTCCTCATCCCTTTAGTGGATCTCTTAAACAAACAGAGCAGTTCTCACTGTAGATATTGAAAGAGTTCTCTAACTGCTAGCCATGCTGGCCCAGGCAAATGGGGATAGGACAAATGAAAAACTGCAGAAAACTTTAAGGATAGAGAATTTTTTCAGAAAGCTATATCCTCATGAGAAATTTCACCTTTGAAATAAAAAAAAAAATATTTTTTTGAAAGAAAAAACTTTTTAATTACTATTTGGCCAACAGTATTTATTCCTTCAGATCACTTGAACCCATCTTTTACTTTTGCTTTTATTAGCTCTCTTGTAAAGATCACTATATATTGTATACATGTATTATCTTTTCCTCCAGATCAGCAAGGGCGAGATATCCCCTGTCCTTCAAGAATTCCATCCACTTGCCTTTGCCCCTCCCACATGTCACTGGCAGTATGTAAAGCCATTAGAGTCATGTTCTTGGCAACATCCCCATTTTAAAATGCTTCATTCCCAATTCCCACGTAAGGGATGACAGACTTTGGTGACCTTTTGTATCAACACTTGTTTGCTAAAATTAGATTCTTTTTCTTCCTGGCATATAACCAAGCAGATTATACTCCTCAACCTGTCATCCTTGGAGGGCAGGCAGCCCCAGAAACTGATGATGCAGAGGAATAAACTTCTCCATGAAGAGTAAATGGAGATCAAAGGAAAAAAAAAGCAAAAGTGAACGATGTCCTAGCAGTGTATGCATCTATCTCTGGTGTGCATACACATGCACAGATGATATTAAGTGATGGTGTCAGCCACAAAAGGTTGGGAGGTTAGATACAGGTCAGATAAGCATTTAGCAATTTAGATGTGTCTTGAAAGTTCATTTGAATTTAAGATTTGTGGAAGCCATAGGTAAAAAACCCCAATAGAACTGAATATTGCAGGTCTACTGCATGTCTTTATCTGGCTAGAAAAAATGCTTGGAAAATCTGAATTTCCTCACATTTCCATGACTTCTTGTGGACTAAGAGTGAAAATTAAAAGCAGGTCTAGGAAACTAAAAAAGAGGAAATATGTCAGTGTGATATTTTGAGGGATCAGTCTGGTCTAAATTGGAAAGATCCTTAATATTTGACCATTATTAAGCCCAAGGAAATAAGATGCAATGGGTATATATGTCCTATACTGAGAATTATATTGTACCTAGACTTATGTTAAGAATTATGGTCCCACAAAGCTTACTGGTATATTAGCATATATGAAGTAATCACTCTTCTATAAACTTCACAGTCTGGCTCATTCTGAGATCTAAGAAGCTGATAAATAACTACAACAAGTTCATGAGAAGATTAACAGGAAGTTTTGGTTATTTGTGACTGGCTGTACAGAGAGATTTTTGGTTTATTTCCTGACCAATGAAATATTTAGTTAGGGACCTAGGCTGCTAATCTTTTTTGAAGTAAGAAGCTGTTCAGCTTCCACTGGAGCCCATACTGTGTATGAGCTGCTGTGTCTCTGTTCCCAGCACACGTCTGACCTGAAACTCGATGCTGTGAATTGCTGCACTTAATGAGTGACTGGTGTGTCACTGCTTCAGCATCTGCACTTCTCCTAACTCTGGAGAGCCATTCCCAGTAGTGTCTGTCCCACATCACTCTTCCTTTAGGTCACCAATTCTGAGATTTAACTGAAAGTGTGTGTTAGCCATATCCCTCTAAGCTGGGTATATGAAAGGCTTTGAATGCTAACATTAAATTATCTTTAAGGTCATTTTGCATATCATAAAGGAAACAACCCGACTATATTTCTGCTGATTATTAATTATTTTTGCTGCTAATGCTCCAGCAGAGATGATGGGTCAGTAATACCAGCACTCTTCTACACTCACCTTGGAAACACTGTGTTAGGATGTGTGAGAGAGAAAGGTGGGACCGTGCAGCCCTTTCATCATGGCTCTGACTCTGCCATGACAAAGAAGCAGCACAATAGCAGTGTCCCCTGCACAGGTGACACTTCAGGACAGAGTGCTGCTTGTGTGCCTGCTGGCTCGGCCGAGCATCCCACGTACTTTCCTACGCGGCGCTGTGGGAAGCGGAGCACAGCCCATCAAAGCTGGCAGTCTTCATTCTCTTCATGTGGTTGCACTCACAGTTGTGACACTGCCAGTGACGTAAAGGGGGAGGAAAAGGCTGCTTTTTCAGCGAGATACAAACACAGAGATATTATCTGTCCACTGATTTTAATCTCATTTCAAATACTCACATATAGATCCAAGCTGCTGATAGGGTCCCTCCTTCTCTATTCCTATCAGGTTTCTTACCCTTCTCAGGAATGGATATCACTGTATGTGTATATGTATCAGTGTATATCACTGCCCCATATTCATCTGAGACAAGAAACATTTCATGCTGCATGTTTATACCTGGCAAAAAAATTACAGGGCCTCAAAATCCAGCTGCCAGCTTACACCACCTTAAAGCACAAAGATAGCCACTAGAAGCCCTAATTTTGGAGGGAAAAAAGGTTCTGGTCTTATCCTGCTAAGTGTAGAGAAAAAAGTATGTCAACAGTAGTCTATCTTGACTTTCTCAGACTAAAATAGTACTGAAACAACTTTCCAATTAAGAAATTTCTTTTTTTTTTTTCAGGAAGAAAGGATTTTTCCTCTTACAGTATATTTTTGTTGGACATGCTGGACTTCCTTAATTATAAACAGAATGATACCACAGAAACCAAAATATTTCAGTCAGATAGGAGATTGAAACAATTCTTTTGAGTTTCCTGACCAATATTCTACACATTTCTTCACCTCCTTGTTCTTTTATATATTCTTCTAAGACATATTATGTGCCCCATGACTTGCATACTTCACCACAAAGACTGTCTCCATTTCATCCTTCCCACGTATTAACAAAAAGACCATGGTTCATTAGAGCACAGGCTACTGACCAAGAGAGTTAACTTACTAAGGAAAGTATTCCAGGATCTACAAGAAACAATGGCACTCACAGTCAGAACACTCCAGTTTTGACTTTTTTCTAAAATTATGAGCTCTCCTGAAAAAATACTGGTATATTTTACGGTCTTTAAAACTGTCTTGCATGCTTGTGCCACTGCCTCGTCCCTTTCTGAGTGTGGGAGACTGGCTCTTCTCTGGATTTCTCTATGCAATTATTGTTTCATTGCTTTCATTTTCGCTGAAAGTTTCTGGAGAGTGACAGCACACGGATAATACTGATGATTCATTTTCTTGCCATCTCTAGTCAGCAGTGTTGTGGCTGTGACAGGTATTTTCCCTTTGGCTTTCTGGTAAGGTTCCCTGATATGTAGCCCTGGAAGGTGTGAGTTTTACACAAATTTGGTTTTACTGCTTATCCACGATCAATGATACCAACTGGAGCCTCTCTGTTGCACTCAATAGCTTTTGGGGGCCCCTTTCCTAAAGCTGTTCTTTATAATGAGCAGAGTAAATCCCAAGCAAAGGTGTCTCCTCATTCTACCAAATCAGCAGCTTTTAGACTCAGCTGGGTAATCCCCCTTTGTCACATCAGAATGCAAATGCAAGCAACTCTTGATGTGCTGTCTCTGCCCATACTCACTCCCTCTGCTCACCCAGAAACTTTGCTGTTTCCTCAGGTTCTGCTGTGGCAGCTCTGGCTGCAGACACAGGCTAGCCTCAGTCCTAACACAGGAGTGGTCCCTAGCACAAAGAGATCCAGACAAATATGCACTGATCTCAGAGTTACCTTTGGAAAACTAGACAGTATCAATCCATTATAGCTATTTTTATTTTTTTAAATTGAAATGAATAATGACTGTCTTTCCATAACATGGTTCACACAGATTGCTTCGTGCTTTTCATTTCTACATTATTATTTGAATTAGTATTGTATTTTAACAAGTCTTAATATGTCATTTGTATAATTATTCTTTTAAAAGTTGGCATTGTTCTCACTTTTTTCTTGTTCATCTCTGAAGGGCAGACTGAATGCATACGGTGTCTCTCATTAAGCTAAACCAAAGGAATGTGTGAGCTGCAACTGCCTAGAACTCATAATGAGAGGTTACCATCTTGGCATCCACATCCAGAGAGCCTTGAGAACCCTGAGTCCAAATTAAGATAGAGACTTGCAACCCCTGAGTTCAGGGATGATTCACCACAGGTTTCTCACCACACATGAGATTTTGCAAAAAATTTTTAGGCCCTGTCCTCTGTGATATTTAATTTTCTATCTCCCACAGAAAGAAGGTGGACTTTGGTTCCCCTCTAGGGGAGATTTACTTTGGTTTTCCTGCAAAGAAAATTAATGTAACTTTTCCTCGCTACTTAGACAAATCCAAATATTAAGGATCATCTTTGTAAACTGTCAGAAAAATGCCATTATTCTGTGATCATCTGGCAGTTGAAGCACTATCCATTTTCATTGCACATGCCCAGGATAACCAGACCTCCAACCTTCACTCACAAAGGGGAGTTTTTCAGTATCCTGTGAAGGTGAGTGAATGTTGGCAGAGCAGAGGAAAATGTGAGTGTTGCGTGGGGAAACTGAGACTCTGAAAACTTATGCAGGGGTGCAGTGACAGCGCTATGAATATATTTTTCACTGAGTTGTTCCTTTTATGTATTTCAATTACGAGATTAGCTTGTAATCTTCTGAAGATGGTATTTTTGCTCTTTCTTCTAAATCCTTGTGTTTTCAACACAAAAGCAAGTATTATTCCAAGAAGCAGTTAATTTATTTTTAATGAATCTTACCTGGTTTTGTCAAACAGAAAGTGTAAAATGAGGTATCTTTTTTTTTCTCTTCAATTTAAAATACTATATTTACAGCTTCCAGTGACCTTTATTACTTTTAAAATTATCTTTTCACTAAAATTTTCAGTGATGGGCTTTTGTGGAGAAAAAATTTTGTTTTCAGGCAAAGAACAGTGTTTTGGGTATCAAAATTATGTTTTAATATTTATTTGACCTATTATTTTGGGTTTTTTTCTGCTATTGTCTTCAATATTACTCATTAAGCACGATCCCAAATGGTCTTGTGGACACATGCAGGTAAGCTTATCAGCAGCCTGACTTGTGATATATCCAAGTATTCAGCACCGATTTCAAACAATGACCTGTGTAGTAGCCAGCACCGAGGAAGACTGATCATCTTTCCAATAGCCTTGAGAAGCAAAGCAGAAGAGAATCAGAGATGTTCATAAAATGACCACAAATCAAGAATAGAGTGAAGTCTTTATGAAGAACCTCTCCCAAGTATTCTGTGAGAACAAGGGAGTACAAAGCTCTGTCCAGACTAAAAGCAGCTGTATCACCTTGGGTGCAAGCAAATAGGTTTGCAGCAGAAGATCTGAGACTGGACTTTTGTAAATGATGTAAGGCACATAAGCTCACATGTTTCGGTTTTCCCCACTGCAGGTGGGAAATGATACATAATTTTTCCCTTGCTGAAGCATTTTGAAATGGATGTAAATGAGGCCTTAACAACCTCCTATTGTCAGGAAAAAGAGATGAGAATCCCTGCCAGAGCTCCCATCTGCTGTCATCAGCAGACAAAGGTGTTCTCCCAGGCAAACGATCTGGCTGAGAAGTGCTCATCCTCTCAGTTTTCTCTGTGTGCAGTAGAATTTGAGCTAAGCATAGGAAGCTGTGATGATTACAAAACACTTTCCTTGAAAATGTATTTTGATCTGCGGCCTCCAAATTGCATCAACCTTCTCCTCTTCTGAGAAGAACTTTCTCAGTTCTTAGAAACAGCCAGCATTCTGTGGGGCTGCTTCAGTACTTGTGTTCTCATGGAGGCACAGGCAGGAGGAGCTAGAAATGCTCTAGTTAAAGGTCAGAAGTTTTCTAGATTTTTGTTTTACATGTGAGAGATCTGTATTAGTGATTTTATTCCATTCACTCTGACCCATTTTTGTCTAGTCAGCTCAAGGAACAGATGTGGGCTTTCATCCAACAGTGTGTAACACGATAAATATGTGTTCTGTGCTTTAATGCCTCGTGTGGTGTTCTCTGGAAATAGAGTTGAACAATGACAACTATACTTGGCATTTGGAGGAATCAGCTGGGCTATCTGGGGTTCACAAAGTTCAAATAGGAGGGCTGCAAGAAAAGGGTTTTTTTTTTCAGCAGAGCTGGCTTATTCCAGCCTTACTTTTGCTTACATATCTGAAATCCTGTCAGGAATCCCTCTGCTGTTTTCCACATTTATTAGACAAAACCAGGGAATGCTGTGGAGAGCGACCTCATAGATTAAGCATGCTTATCCACTTTTCTAGGAAGCAGGATATTTCAGGAAGCCAAATGCAAATTTATACCTTGGAGTCTTGTAGAACAATTAAAAAAAAAAAAAAAGAAAAAAGAGAAGCTTTATTTTAATTGAATTCACAGCAACTTCTATGTTTGGATTTCCAATCACAGGGAAATGAGTGTGGCAGGTGCTGGCTGTGATAATGGTGCTGAACTAGTGGAACTGACCTGGCCATACACCTAAGAGGTGAATCATGCTGCATCACGGACTTATTTTTAATATAGATAAATAATGTATCTCAAGCTTTTATATATCATACCAACCTTTCACATGGAGTTTTTGGACACATTCCCCCACCCACAAGGAGCTGGCTGTGGACTTGACGGACATTACACAGGATGTAGCACCTGGCTATGCTACTATTTGTTGGATGCATTTCATGCTTATCTGAAAAAATTCTGCAAATGACTCACTATTTCTATTTTTCCTTTTAGAAATTAGATGTAATACAAGTTCTCAGTCAAGAATCTTTGTATTATCCATATCCTGTGTTGACATCCGGGCTCCCTTGTGCTTTGTATATAATTTCAGTAACCAACAGCTTAGGAAATTGGGCACTTTCTTCTTTAACTCGTTGTTTCCTAAGCTGCGTTAATTTAGTTGTCAACATGTGCACAGAAGCAGCCCAGGTAGCTTCCTACTACTTAGGCACAGCTGAAATCCAAATAGGAAGTGGCCTTACCATCAAGGCATTTTACTGGCCTCAAAGTAGTTGGCTTAAACTCATCTTTGTCTACAACATTCTGCAGGGTACATGCAGCTGCAGGACATCAGCTGCCTGTAAATATGTACAGCTGAAACAGGAGCACCCCTCAGACATCAGACTCATCAGCTAAACTGGGCTTTCCAGGCTCTCAGTTCTAGACCTATATTTAGTCAGCTTGTGCTAACATTGTACATGTAGCATGTAGACCTTCCTTAGTTTGCACTTTTAGACATGTTGGCAAGCATTCTTTAATATATAATAAATGTTTGGTTGAGATAAATGTCATCTGTATTTGACAGGAAAAGCTGGCCTGGTTTCCAGAGGTGCTGGTCATCACAAGTGAAATTTAATCACTGCTGAAAATCAAGACTTGTTTAGTGACTTGTGGCACATGGACTGGGGAAGGATTTTCAGATGTTCAAGTTAATTTACTCCGAGGCAATTAACTGCCATTAGTATTCCTAAAATTCCCTTTATTCCCCTTCCTACACAAATATATCTATTCATCATTAACCCCTGTATTTCTATAGAGTATGTTTTGGATCTGATATGCTTTCTGGAAAAAAACTGCAAGTTCAAACAGTCTAAAGAATGATTACTGGTCAATCTCTGTAGGTCAAATTTCTTTTCCACTAGAAGTTCATTTTCGTGTTGCTTCTACTGCCCTGCTGGTGTTTGCCATTAGAGACAGTTCAGCAAGACTTCTGACCCAGCCTGGCCATTTCTTTGTGGCTTTTCTTAGCACTTCTAATACTATCTCTGGATTATTCAATTAATCAGTTACAGAGGATATGGAGATTTAATTGTCTTAAAGAGAGGAAAATGATGTCATTGATTGTTTTAAGATGGAATCATCTGAAAAATGCATAAGTAGTGAGAATTTCTTCTCCATGAGCAATATGCTTAGGACCTGAAGAGCTAGACTATAAGTTACTATTAATGTGGAATGAATTCATTATCCAGATGTTACATCAGCACTGAACTCAAAGAATGTTATCTCAGCTGGA
>VYZP01007484.1:2434-20211 GCA_013400635.1 Hypocryptadius cinnamomeus | reverse complement strand
GAGAGAGCCAGCAAGTGAGGAGAAAAGCTTGATCCCCAAGTTATCTCCATCCTTAAACTGGTTTTGCCTGTCCATTTGTAAGCCGTGCTACACAGAGCAGTGATGAGGTGTCACATCAGCACAGAGGGGTGGCAGGACAGCCCTGCCTGGGCCCAGCTACATATGGAGGGATCCTGGAAGAGGCTACAGGCAGGGCAGGACAGAGAAGACGATGAGCAGGGAGAGCACAGAGTGAAACCTGACCTGGGATGGCCTGGAAATCCTGCACCAAACAACATTTCCCTTCAAAGATTAATGTGTCCGCTGTCAAAGTCCATCAGCGCTGCAATCAGGCATTTGGCAACAGGCTTTGTGTGTCACAATGTCCCAAAGGGGGTGGTCCTCAGAGAGCATGGTATGGGCTGATAAAATGCTATGCTCAGATAAAAGCTTCTATCACTTGGCCTAGAACAACTTTCAAGAGAGCTTGACACACATCAGCATCCTGGGAAGCTCAGACATGTCAGGTCAGAAGGAGGTTGCCTAAGCCAAGGAACACCCTGAGGAAGAGGGGCTGGAGCCTGCTGCCTGCACGGGCTTTTAGCTGATAAAGTGCCTCTCTGTCAGGATGGGAGATTCTCCTGCCATGCACTGCTCAGCTCTCTCTTTGATCCTGCCATCCTGCGCCACTGGCTTCCTCCCAAGGAACGCGCTGGGGGACGCGGCGATGGCTGGAGCTGCCTGCTCCAGCTCTGCCTGTCAGCCCAGCAAGGCAGGCACACATGCTGGAATCCCTTCTGGCAGCCCCAGAGGAGCAGGAATCCTGGCCATGCCTCTGGCAAGCAAGGGAATATGTTTGTTTGCACAGAGACTGCAGCCCCGTAGGAGCCGGGAGTTAATGAAGGGCAGAGGGATCAAAGGACATTCCAAAAATCACAAATAGCACGGTCACAATCATTTCAACACTTTCTTGGGCCTAAAACNAAAGGGGAACAGTTGTTCCTTGCTGTCGAATCCAACACGAAAGCCAATACATTAACATTTTATCTAAAAATAAAAGACACACTCCTCCTGAACATTCCAGCTCAGTCAATTACATGCTGATTGACAGAGCCGTCTACTTGGCAGGACCTGCCTACAGAAGAGGATGATCCCTACATAAATTGAAGGGCAAGGCTGCTCTCTTCCCCCTGGGCTTTTGTTTCAGCCCAATGTGACGTACTCGTGCATTCTGAAGGGGTTTTCAGCATCAAGAGCTGGTTTTGTGCAGCTGGGACAGGAAGGAGGGGATTAAGCGAGTGCTGGAGAATCGTGGTCTGGCAGGAATAGTGTTGGATTTAAATAGAAAGAGTCAGCTTATGGGGGTGGATCATTTGGGAAGGGAGGGAAGGAGAAGCAAACTATGGAATGGGGGGGACGGGAGTCGTTGTTAGCCAAGGACTGTGGGAGGACAGAGTGGCCGTGCGGCGACATTCGCCGGCGGAGCACAGGGGCGGGAGGGAGGGCGGCTCCGCGCCACCTTCACAGTGCAAAGAGGGCGTCCTCCGAGCGCTCCTGCTTTTTCCTGCTGGAAGGATTTGTCGGAGGAGTGGGGGCTTCCAGAGGAGGGGATGGCAGATTGGGAACCATCTCCGCCGCTTTGGCTCGCTCTTCTAAAAATTTGTCAAACTCTGCAATGTAAAAACAGAAGGAAGACAGGTGAGAATGGGGGCCGTGGGTTTGGCCCCAGGGACAGAGGTTGGCAGGGGCTGAAATTCCAGGGCCTGGCATCCTGTCGGGCTGTGTTTGCAGGCACAAATACTGGTAGAGCCTGCCTTCCTCGGGAAAGGGTACAGCCGTCCTTGGAGACACCCGAGCTCAGGCAGCAGCTGGAATCAAACCCACACTGTGCCACCGGCTGTGACAGAACCAGGGAAACATCATTCCAAAGGGCTGAGCAGCTTGGGGACACATTCCTGCTGGCACAAACACAGAGCACAGCCAAGGAAGATGGCAGGGAAGCACTTACAGCCAGGAGGGCTCCCCACACCATAAATATGAAGCTTTTGCTGTGAAATGCTCTCCTCCTGCCTTTCCGAGCATGGAAGCATTTGCTGGGGAACATCAGGCTGGGAGAAGGCAGCATCTCAGCAGGGATCAAAGCAAATTCCATCTGAGCACTAACCTGAGAATGGCTCATAGCCAGGGGCATCTCTGCTTACCTTCACTGGTCACTCCTTCTTCCAGTTCGTTGCCTTTCTGCAATGGGAACAAAAAGGCACATGAGCACAGGCAGTGCTTCCCCTTCCCTGTCATCCCCTCCACCTTTAACACAACTGGACAGTTTCCACCACTTGTTTCCACATATTAACCATGGGAGCAGGGTGACCTGGGGAAATCACAGGGAAATCCACCTCGGGAGGCCAGTGGGGACTGACATTTCACTGTGCTGCAGAGCAGGAGGATGAGCACTGAGGTGCCTCTGAAGATTGCTGGTGGACAGCTAAGCTTTCCCTGTTGGATCTGAATGTCAGTCCAGTGCTGTTTCCCCTTCAGACAGTAATTCTGGTCCAAATCTGAGCCGTGTGAGTCACACACACAGTGTACCAGATGGCATCTTTTCTGTCACACAGTCCTTTAAAAAGTCAGGACTGTGGTTTGCATTATGTCTTCAAGTAAAATGCCCTTTTAGCTGACAAAGGACACGTGCAAAATTGTTTGGGGTCAACATTCCTCTTGTGAGTGTTCGTTTTAGGTTTCATATAAAAATATAGCAGCTTTCATGTGCTCATGCTGCACAAAGACAAGACCAGGGTGAGCTGGATGAAGGATACTGACAGCAGTTAGTGTTTGTCCATCAGAATCAAAGGCTGGGAATGCCACAGGGTCACTGCATTTCCACCAGTTTGTGCATTTCAATGTGCTTTTAAAATAATGAAATTAAAAGTCCAGGGATAGGCATCCTTGTCAATCTATTAGGATGTTTAAGATGGGTAAAAATACTGGTTGAAAACCTCATGCTGAAACTGCTTTGAAAAAGTGAAGTATTTGTCTATACTTGACTTCTCTGCCAGGAGTGGGAGCATAATGACTGGTCTCACATTTTAGAGCCTGAGCATCTCCTGGCTTCCTACTGCACTGAGGTTTCCAAAGGTTCACACAGCAGCCTCTTCACAGGCAGAGCTGCTGTTTGTCCCAGTGTACCCCAAAAAAGGTAAGGAAATAACAATTATCTAACCTAATCTGCAGCTTCCTGGCCTGGGAAGCAGAGAATTGAAATGAGCTATTAACAAAACAAGGAGGAGGGGACCCAGAGTGAAAAACAAAAATCCAGCCCAAATTTTCACAGGCATCTCTCTGCTGCACCCACATAAAGTTGGGATGGGGACCCAGGGACATCCCCAGGCTTGCGCAGGCATTTCCAGGACACTTCTCTGCTTTGTTCCTTTTGAGCAAGTCTGTGCTGGGGATGACAGATGCACAGAGCTACCTCCATATCTCTCCATCAGCTCTTCTCTCCCTCTAAATTAATTTAAATGGCAAAGACAAAAGTTTATTGGTTAAGCAGAGTGGACATGCTATGTTTACTGTATTTCTTTAACAAAATGAGGCCAGTTTGTAATTAAATTTGAAAGTGACTCCTGTACCAAGGCCTGACAAACCTACCTGCAGCTGGAACCCAGTGACATTTCAGAGCCAGCCAGTCAGTCTGCCAAAATCAAACACTGAACCTGGAATCTGTTTAAGCACTTCAGGCACCTCGGGAGAGCTGGAGAATTTTCTTCCTTCCAGTACAGCCAGCTCCTCCAGTGCCAGAGCACAGGGCTGACGTGCCAGAGCGTGTCTGCAGCTCTGCTGAATCCCACAGCTCCCAGCTGGGAGCTGAGCAGGCAGCAGCAGGGGGCTGGGGGAGACCCTAAGGAGTTGGGAGTTTTCTGCCTCAGGCTGGAAGAATGGAAGGAGATGATCTTTGGGGATATGGTGAGTGCAAGTTCAGCCCACTAAAACCATGTTTAAAAGAACAGCGTGAACACAACCCACCACCCACCCCCCAAAATGCACTTGGTTGATTTGAGTCATGTGCTTAAACTGAAAAAACCAAAACAGAATAAATGTGTACTAGTTTATCCTGCTTAAACCAAATGTGTGTTGGGACAGCCAAACAAACTCCAGGGTGAAGGCAAAGCTACTTTTAGTTCTGCTTTTTGTTTGTTTGTTTAATAATTACTAGACAATAATCATTTAGGAGAAAGTTATAAACATTGAAGAGAGACTGTTATAAATTTTTATTATTACTATTATGAAACAACACTGCCTGCCAGTTTAACAAAGACATCTTGATTTGAAAGGAATCTAAGCCCTGATCCAGCATCTCTTAAAAGCATGCCTCAACACAAGCATGAACTTAGATCCTGTCTCAATAATGAAGCTTTAAACATGGACTTTAAGTCTGATGCAGAAAAATTCAGGCCATATTTAATGCTTCCCTATTTGAGGATCAGAACGCCACATTTTCTGAAACATGTGCTATTCTGTGATGTCCACATGGAGAAGGGAAAATAAAACAGCTCAGAAAAAAAGTGTTTTGATTGAATTGCTGAACACGACCCTGACTCTTTCTCCTTAGATATTCCCTTCAAAGGGAACGAAACTCTCTATTTGGGAAGTTTCACTGCTTCCTGCTAAGAGGAGTACCAGGAACTCAGCAATGCATTGAAAGTTACCCATGCAAGTGAAAAATGAAAATATAAAGAGTCTCACCAAGTCGGTACTGAGCCACTCCTCAATGTCATCCATGACAGAGGACTGTGCAACAGGGATCTAGGGAGTGCAGCGAGAGAACAGCAAGGCAGGCAAAAACCAAAACACATCCACAATCATGGCCACAGAGCGATGGAAAACGCCAGAAATAAGATTAAAAACAAAACAAAAACAAAGATGTAAGATGTGCTGGAAAAAAAAAAAAAGGTAACAAAATATAAATGGCATTTCAAATAAAGAAACAACTTGGAAAGGAAATTATGAACAACAAGGCTAAAAAAAACAGGAGAAAGATTATGGGGAATGACGTGACTGGATGCCAGCGTAAGACGAGTAACTTCTCGACCACATATTAAAACCATCAAGATGGACTGATGATTCTAATCTTGATCGTGAAATGCTTTTAAGGGTAGAATACTGGATATCAGTTAGGTTTTGAAATGTTAAATTTACACCTTTCGTTTTTTGAAATGGGTATTAGCCACAGTGAAGGGTTAGAAAAAAAAGGGGCTCAAAGTCTTCAGGCAACACTCCTATGAAAACAAATTGGTTTTCTGCGCAGGTGGAGAAGTCAGAGCCCAGGGTACAGTCATGCTTCCTCCCAGATCCTCCTCCCATCACACCACCAAGCCCTGGCAAGCCTTGGCACAAGGGTTTAAAGCAAAACTGTCCCAGCTCCCAGCTCCCACTCCTCTGCCAAAGGTGACCCTTGGCAGCAGAGCCCAGTGTGTGCCAGTGCAAAGTGTGGAGTCCCAAAGGTGAGGGAGGAAGAGGATGGGGCAGAGGAGGAGAGCACAGCCCCAGAGCTGCAGCAGGGCTCTCCAGAGCAGGTCAGGCTCCAGGGATAGTTTAACACACAGGTATGGAAGGTTTGCCTCTGCTCCTGCAGTGGAGCTGGTCATGATACCAGTGTGATTACAACAGGGAGCACAGAGGCAGCTGAAGGGCAGCGATTTCACGCAGTGCTAAGGGTAACTGGGTCAGCAAAGGGAAATTACTGAGTATTAGGTGTAGAATTTCCTGACTTAACTACACTGCTTAAACACAACAGAGGCCTGCCGAGGTAAACAGGAAAACACCACAATAGATCTGGTAAGGACAACCTGAGAAATAGTTGGAAAACAATGTCAGACATGCGAGTTCCAGGCCAGGGCACAGCAGCCAAGCAGCAGGGCTGGCAGGGAGGAGACCTGGCACTGTTAGAGGGACTCTCCTAGGCAGAAAAGGTGTCAGGGGTTCTCCACAGCTTTGCCTGAAACCTCTCACACAGGAATTGCCACCCTAGAAGTGATAAAAAACCCTGTGGATGTGGTGCTTTGGGACATGGCTTAGTTGTGGCCTTGGCAGCGGTGGGTTAATGGTTGGACTTGATGGTCTTGGAGGTCTTTTCCAACCTTAATGACTCTGTGATTCAATAAGAAAAGCTGGAAGAGGCTCTGCAGATTAATTTCCTGGGAGATGTAGTTTTCTCAGGCACCTCTAGCAGAGGAAGATGGACAGATGCTGGATCACAGAGGCTGAGGCTGTTTAGCAAAGCTCCTCAGGAATTTTTCTCAGAATCAAGGGGCCCTTTGTACTGAGGAGGCCAGTTAAGCCCTTGCTTGAGGTGAGGCGTGCTAAAGTGGGTTAGTTGTGTTCAAGAACTGTAAGTCCAGAACTCAATCTAAAGCATCTCCCCCAAAGAGCAGCACCAGGAAGGTGGCTGGGCTCTGACCTGACAAGTCACTTGACAAAGTGACAGTCCCCGGGGTCAGAGGTACAAGGTGTCATTTTGCTTCCAGCAAATTCATAAAGATCCCAAACAGAAAATAAATTCCTGCAGTTTCCTCTGGAATGGGCCAGATTTAGGATAACTGTCCCTTTCTGATTTCCTGAATCATGCACACACAACACTATCACAGTGAGCTGAAGCTGCTGTGAGCTGGCCACTCACAAGAGAAGAGCTCTAAGCACCTTCCAACACATTTCTTCCCACGGACAAGTTGCATCTTGTAAAACTATCTCCTTGGTTTAACAGCTTTATAAAATACTGGCTTCAGAGATATAAAGTAATGATTTTATTCATCCTACAGCAACCTAAAACCTACTGCAGAAGTTGCACTGCTGCCTCTCTCCTGTATTACTTAACACAGTGGAAGGTGCAGCCTCTGAGCTGTTGGTTGGGTTGCAGCTCAGAAAGGTGCTTATGTTTCACTAAGGATAAGAACATGTGCATGGAAGGGAGGAGGAAAAAAGCTGTTTTATTTTTCCATTTCTGTGAATAAAATTTACAGGAACACAGTGGGCTCCAAGAGAGCTGGAGGGGGATTTTGGATGAAGGCCTGCAGTGACAGGACAAGGAGGAATGGCTTTAAGCTGAAAAAGGGTGGATTTAGATTAGATATTACAAGAGATTATCCCCTACCAGGGTGGGGAGGCCCTGGCACAGGTTGCCAGAGAAGCTGTGGCTGCCCCATCCCTGGAAGTGTTCCAGGCCAGGTTGGATGGGGCTTGGAGCAACCTGGGACAGTGGAAAGTGTCTCTGCCCATGGCAGGCGGTTGGAATGAGATGATCTTTTTTTCCAACCCAAACCACTCCAGGATTTTATGATTTTATGAATATAAGAGCAGCTGTTCTAAAAAGTGTGGCAGTACTGTACCCCTGTATTAGAAGGAACAGCAGCTCAAATCTTGATTATCCTCAAAACATGACAGATGACTGATCAAGTACTGAGTTCCTGAGAATCACAGGACTCTTGAATTTGCAGAAGTCCTTGAAGAACAGCTCAGCAGCACAAGAGTTTGTGCTGTGGTGTTTCGTAAGAATTTAAAAAAATGAAAATAAAAAAAGAAGCAAAAAAAGGAATTCTACTTTCAGCTAGAGCTACTTATAACAAACAAACAAAGCCCTCAGAAGTGCAAGAGCACTTCTTGCAGAGAAGCAGACAAAGCTGCAAGATAAACATCTGAATGTGTCAGCCGTTTGCTATTCAGCACTGACCTTTTAAAAAGCTTTCCCTGTCTCCCAGCACACCCACAGAAGTGCTGAGGGTTGGTATCTATTGCTCCTTCCATGCACAAACTTCCAGTTTACTTTCCTAAGACTCTGAGCCCCATTTCCTCATAAAACATGGGTTACGTGTGTCAGGTTTAATTTGTTCAAGAATAAAGAGGGAGGAAACTCTCACAGAGCGACTGGAAGTTTTAAATTATTTTAATGATAACATTGTAACATTTATTTTTCATTTTAAACTGAGATGAGAACATACAGAGAAGCTCAGTTTTTGCCAGTCAGTTGGGTACTTGGCAAGTCTTCCCCTTTCAGAAGCCCTAAACTGAAAGATGTGCAGGGGAATTTTGCTATAACTAACCCTAAATCACAACAGAGGCAATGTAAAAATAAATTAACTAGTTTACACATTAAAAAAAGACAACAGTTTCTGGGAACAAGCAGCAGTGGCAGCCACAGACTACATGGAAAAAACTCTGGAATGGGACACTGTCTTGTTGATATTTTGATTATGCAAACTTCCATGGTCTAGTGAAGCTTTCAGTCTTGGCAAGAGAGCTCCCCAGATAGTGTAGGCTGCAAGAGCTGTTTGTATAAAGATATTGTGATTTTTTTCTTTTAAGTCCATACTTACAGTAAATGGAAATTAAGTCACAAAATATTTTTGGGTACTTCAAGTAACTGGCTTTAATTAAAAGCTGGTCTGATTGTCTAAACTCCTTTTTTATTTAGTCTTTGGAAAATCCTACAAATGGGATCATCTCAACAGTCCTGAAAGAGAAATGGAAAAGGAGGGCTGGGAGAACAAAAGTGAGTGCTCAATCCCACAAAACCCACAGGAACCTGGAATTCAAGTTCCTACTTATCTAAGCTAGATTGTGTTGATGTTCTCACTAGCAATCAAAAGCCAAAGATTATTGCCAATATTTTTCCTCAGAAGTCATAAAATCCAATATTCTACCCTTAAAAAGACAGTTTAAGGTTATTATTATCACATTTTATTTCTATTAAAAATGATCCCACTGGAAAAGAAGCAGGTATGAAATGACAATTCAGGTCTCTAGGTGAGCTCATTAATGTTCTTAAAATGTTTAACAAGGTTTATGCTAATTGTTGCTAGACTACTGCCTTGTAATAGCTTAGTTAATTCCACGTTTTTCTAGATGTTTAACAAAGCTGACACCAGTTCTTGGTTAGTTGCTACTCACTCCCCCTCACTGGTTAGCAGTAGTAAAGGCCTGTCATTCCTACAGCAGCACTAGGAGCACACTAGCAGGCTACTCCAGCTTACTACTACAGCCTTACCATCTATTTAAAGCTGTTGTGATCTTGAAATAGCTGCTTGGCCTCAATATTAGACCACACTTGGCTTCACGTGTAAGGACTAAATTAACTCCTTGGTTACTCCTGACTGTGTTTGCACACTGCAGGGCCGGGCAGGCAGGAGCTGGGCTGCAGCGTGTTCCCCAGCAGAGCCTGGCAGAGGTTGTACAACAACCAGCCCATCTGCATGTGACAGGCGTGTCCAGGCACTGCCAGCCCTCACTGCCACTGCCACCAGGGATTGGGCTGTCCTTGCAGAGTGCTCTGAAAACACCACAGCTGGCTAAGGAGATCCCTGTGGTCTTTGGGTAAGGGGAAGCACCTGCTTGCCTTCAACAGGGAGAGGGGTCCCACCACATGGAAGAAATGAGATCTTCACGTGTCTGCTTTTGGGCTTATCCACAATTCAAGCACTTCAGCCTCCAAGAAGATGATGTTGTTCAACAGTCTCACATTACCCAAGTCATTTCCCCATCTCAGATCCTATCTCTCTCTTGAAGGCACATAGCGGCATCCCACTTGGTTACTAATTAACAGAGGTTTCATTTAATCTTTACTCACCTATCCTCCCTACAAAGAGGGCTCTCCTCTCTAGCCAGGCGTGCTGCTGGCAGTCAAGACAGAATGCTGAGTGGTGTTCATATCACTTTCTGTGAATTCTGGTTCAGTTTCATCCTTCCCCTGCCACTGTCCCAATTAATGTCCTAACATGGTGGCTTAAGCAACACCTACTTCTCATACCAAATAACCCATTTGGTATGTGAGTGGGTTGACAGATTATTCTAAGAAAGGAATATATTAATGCAAATCTCAGTAGCTGTCCAATGAGAAGGGAACTGAGACTACCTGCATTAAAACGTGGCTCTGTGGTAAAGCCTGTGCCTAATTGCTGCTGATACAGACCCCTGTGTGAGACCTGCAAAACCCTGACCTCACACTGCAGACAGACCTGTCACTGCAACAGCTCACCTCCCTTCCCTCAGCCATATAAAAACCAGAAACATTTTCTGCCAATATAATTTTGTCTATTTTAGTTTTGTAGGTAGAGCTGAGATGGATAAAAGTGTGGCTTGTGTCTGCCTCCATGGTTCTGGCATCATCTTGATGGCAGAACTGAGCCACAGGTTAACTGGAAACAAGAACAACACTGCCAAATTCACTGGGAGAGGAGAGCCAGAGACTGCAAAGGTGTGTGGTGAGCTGGGATGCAGAGAAATGGAGTGGGAAGAACTCAGCCCAAAGCTGAAATGTATCACAGCTTGTACAGAACAATGTCAAGTCGTGAGGGATGTGAGAACCACTCTGGCAGGTGGAGAATTCCTTTTGAGTGGTCTCAGTGTTGTACAGGCACAGGGAACAGCAGTGTCAGCTCACCCCTTTCCTCCTCACCAAAGTACAAAAGTACCCCACAGAGTGGGCACATCAAGTTCATACCTGGGATTCTAGTTATCCACTGGCACTGTAAATGCTACAGGTCATATTAATAAATACTGTTAAGAACTACAGCCAGTTAAGAGAGAAACAGAGTTAATGATTAGTTTAGTTTTATTTTAGGTATTTCTCTCTCATATTTAGCATACAAACAAGGTGACAGGTTTGTAAGAGCAGTGACTGGTTGGACAGCCAGGCCCCCTTCCCTCCCCAAATCCATATGCCTCCATGAATGCTGCAGTATCCTTTTTCCAGACTGAATAACCACAAGCCAATGAAGGAATATGCTGTTTGCTTTTTTAATAAAGCAGTGGTGTGAGTGGTGTGAACAGCAGGGGTGCTGATTTCATGCTTCCCTGCTCTTGTAAACAGTGGAAAGGCAAAGAAGAAGAACTAACTCAATCACTGGATTATTCATTATGGATGAACATCTAACAGTGGCACAGCACATCCCTGGCTGCAACAGAGCCACCGACCAGCGAGAGCCTCTGTGAGCCACAGCCAACAGCATCAGAGGCAAAGCTGAGACTGCTGCTCATTTTACAGCTTTTCACCCTCACCTTGTGAGCTGTGGGTGTCTGACAGCACCAAAATGACACTCTGGCTCCCAGGGACAGGTACCCACAGTGGGCTTATCCACGTGTGTGAGCAGGCATGGAGCTGCTTTTGGGCAGGCAGATACAGCACCTGTCCCATCACTGTGTGTGCACCAGCCATGCAAAATTCTGCCAAATTTCCAAGCTGGCCCTGAGAAATAATCTGCATTAGCCCTAAATCCAGAAGAATAAATGCAAGTGTTTCACAGAGTAGGTACTGCATGCTCTGGATTTTCTAAACTTAAAGCTTTCTGGGATGTTTCTCTTTTTTAAGCACTGGGCAGCTTAGTCTGGGATATTCAGGACTCTCCCTGGAGTGAGACATTCCTGTTCCTGGTGCCCAGCCCCACCTGCTGCACTGCCAGCTCACCCCAGAGCAAAGGGAATTCTCCCTGCACCTCTCTGAACTCAGCTGCAGCTGAGTCTCAGGAGGATTTTCTACAGTTAGGTCACATTATTGGTACTAATCTCAAACACTTAAAATGATGGATTACATAGTCCAAAAAAAATAGACTTAGAACTTGGCTTTAAGGCATAGCTGAGGGTATTTTTCCTTTCCTCTGGCTTCTGCACCTAAAGCAAGCTTTGAACTACTCTCTGCAAGCACATTGATGAAGGACAACTTCAAACAAGGTCAGAATGTGCACAGGTTCAGTGATCTTCAGAAGCCTGATTTTATCAAGGCACTGGCATCACCAGACACAGGAATTAAATCCTTAAAGCCAGAAACACTATTGTACCTTTTGGAGTCTGATTCCTAATGCCAGTGGGGTTGAAGATGTCAGTCTGGGCAGCAGTTCTCCCATTCCCTTCCCTGCATAAGGAATGATCCCTGCATTACTCAATTCAACTACATATGATCCTACAACTTCCCTATGTTTACCCCAGACCATGAAGCTAAGCACTACCAGAAAAGTCTGCTTTACAGACAGATAGCAAGTGTCCTCTTTGTGAATAAGGTCCATGAGACTTGTGTTTATCCCTCGAAAAGTGGATACTGCATAAATAAATCAAGACAGTAGAAGGAACCAATTGGATCCCCAGGCCTCTTCTGAAGGTGACGTGGGATCCTACAAATGATTCAATTATTTACAGGTCTTTGTGCTGTACAAACCAGAAATTAGTGCAAATATTTCCCTTTGCCCCAGGAAACGATGCAGGTGGGAAATAAACTCCTTGTACTGTCCGATTTCAAGCGGTTCAACAGGGCAGGACGAGAGGTGAATGGAGGATGGTTATTCTAGGTCAGGGACTGGGGTGGGCAGCAGGAATTGCTTCACTGGTGAAGTCCTCACCATTCCTTGTGTAATTAGCCACTTGTCTATGGGCTCCATGTCTGAGTTCCCACCTTTACCTCTCCTCTGTGTTGAGAACAGAAAGGTCCATAAAGAGAGAAACCACAGCAACAACCCGTGATAAAGTAATAAAACAGTTAAAAACTTCACATACACAGACACACACATACACACAGAGAGTTGCCTACAGTAGCTTCTGGCAGCAGCTGTGTCCCCCTCTGCCTGTCAGCTCTGTCCATGAGGGGACAGACCTCACCCAGAATTTTGCACTTCCTACAGACAGTTCACAGCATTTTAGCACTCCCTCCACGATGTCCTTAAAAATAAAAATAATAATAATAAAATAAACCAATCACTGGCTAATAGTGAGGCTGATGTTTGTCATCTTCTTAGAAGAAGGAAAAGTGAGGCTGTACAAGATACTGCAGGCAGTGAGACTGCACTGGAAACTCTCGTGTCACAGTCTGTGGAGTCTCCCTTGTTTATGAAGCCGTGGGTTGCAGCACACCCTGCTCATGTCCTTGACCTCAGCAGACAGACTGTGCCCCACACAGACAGCACAGCAGCTCTGCAATGGAGTTGAGTGGAGGGAAGTCAGGGCAGTTTGCTGCAGTGTCCTGGCAGCTTTTCAAACTGCCCCTCTTGAAAAGCACAGAGGTTAAAGGACTGCTGATGCATCCAGCTCCCCTGAGCAGGCTGCAGACTGCATGGCACAGCACCACCAACACTCTAAGATGGTTTTGTGTCCTTCAGCACCTCCTCCCTGAGCCAGGGGATGCAGAGTCATCTCCAGCTCTGGAGGGGCTTGCTTGGGCTCAGCAGAGTGCAGTGGCTCCAGCCCAGAACTGGGTGAGCTCAGCAGAGAGCCACTGGTGTGTTATGTACACCCACCCAGACACCTGCACACAGGGGACACCTCCCTGTCCCCATTAACACAGGTAACGGAGAATCAGCTGCAATCTTTTATGTCTCATTTTATGAGGGAAAAAAAATAAAGGGAAATCATTCCAATTTCATCTACTCTCTGTGTAGCACCAGAGAATTGTTTCTTGGACACCTCTCCTCCCAGTTGTGATCATGCAACAACTCAGTGGCAACAAAAGCAATTCCCAACATGGAAAAGCAATATTAAGAAAACAGTGTATTTTTAGCTCATCCAGTTTCCAGCTGCTAAATCACATTAAAAGACAGCTAATGCCATGTGATCAGCCCCATCTCTGCAGACCATTCTGAGAATGACTGCATTAGAAATGTCGGATGTGCTGAATTCTGCCACTGGACAACTGTGCTGGAACGAGACGTGTGTGAAGAATGTGTTGCAAAGCTTTTGGCTCCTCCCCAGAGCTGTTCTTAAATTAGCTCTACCCAAATTAAAGCCTGTCTTTTCTGATCACTGCCAGTTTTTTGCTACACATGCTGGGGCTGGTAACTTTAGGAGAGTTTAATTTTTATTTCCTTTAAGAAGAGACACCCACAAGCCTCACAATAGTTGAGGAAAAGTGTTTACCAATTACAGAGCAACTGCATTTCAAAACAAGCTCTTCTGATTACATGTTACAGTCTCCAGGACCTTTGAAAAGAGGCTGAAAGTCTCGACATCTCATAGCCCCAAGTTCCACAACCCATAAGGCATTCAGCCCAAAAAACTTTGACCCTCAGATGAGCTTAGCCACAGCCTTTTGAACTGACAACACTTGGGGCAGAGCAGCAGCTCTGCTGGTGTGAATGACACGTTGTGCTGGTGCCTAAAGCAGAACTGGCTGGGAAGAAAAGTGTTAATAAATAAAGACATGACCCTGAGGCCACTGGGGGAATACAGCCCCCTTGACCAGCTAAATGCAAGCCCCTTGCATTTGGCTAGCCAGGAACAAAGAGAAGGATCTCAAATCCTTCCTCAATAACAGCTCAGTGATACTGGGGGCTTGGGATGTCACACTGGATTCAGGAATTCCTGTGAAGGAATATTTCTGCCCCTGCCTCCTCACGCTTCCCCTTTTCCCTCAGCACTGCTGTCATGAGTTTTTGTGGGGCTGAGCTCCAGCTGGTCATGGGGCTGACCTGGGTTATAAATCGCCCTTCCTGCAGGAGGACAGGGACAGGAAGAAGCAGGTAGGTTTGTGGGGTGGGGGATGCTCTGTAGGAGCTGAGGACCTACTCCCACTGAATGATGGCCTGGGCAGGCAGGCAGCTGTGATCTGATCCCAGCTGGCTCCCAACATAAATTCTCCCTGGCTTGGAGCACAAGCTGCCAGGCATGCCAGCTGCCCAGAGCACTCCCACTTCATGAAAGAACCAGGGTGGGATCAGCCAAGGCATGGAGAGGCAATTCTCCCCGGTGAGAGGCACGTGCACACTGCATTGGCTCTCTCATGCTATGCTGGCTCTGCCGTGCTCCCTAGTGGTCATCACAGCCCAAAACTGGACTGGAAAAGGCTCTGAACTTGCTCTGTCCTCTAAAAACTCACACACAGCTGCGTACAAAAGAGCAACAGAGTTTTTAAAAGCAGGGTGGTAAAAAGGGGTCGAGGGATGATCTGAAAGCTCCTTCCCTTCTGCCTTCACCGAGGGATGCAGACAAAGCTGCCCAAGCTCTCTCACTCGTGTTTTAAGTGTCAGCTGCTGCAAGGTGACAGCACATGGGGCTCTTCTGCCCACACGAGAGAGCAAGAGCCTGCCCTGGGCAGACAGAACAGGCTGTAAGCAAGGGCAGTTATGGTGAGGAATGTGAAGCACTAAAAGTCTGCATCATTTCTCTCCCTGTAACTTGCTTGTGCATCCATGCACTTGAAGCAAAGTCTAGTAGATTAAGACTTTCATGAGCAAAACCAAACCAAGCCAATGCACATCAGTGTTCACAGGATATTCCCCATTTAATTCTTCTCAGCAGTGATTCCAGTCAAAATGCTGGACTCTCCAGACAAGCTGTAAGGACACAGGAGAATTTACCCACTACGATCCTGAAGTCTTTTAGACTGGAGTGCAGCATCTCTTTAGAGATCATTACTGAGCAAGTACTTGCTCCCAGATATCAATTTCAAAATAGCCATTACTACCACGTTGCTGGAATACAGAATGAGAAGCTCAGTGAGAGCAGCCGCCTCCAGCTCGGATTCCAGGCGGATAACAAAACACAGAGCTGTGACCTACCCCTCCTGTGTTCTGTTTCCGAACATCCAGGGCAGATGCCAGTCCTTTGACAGCCTGTGGGTCCTCGTACGTCACGCTGGAAGAAAAGAACAAACCACAGAACTAGAAAGAAACTCCAGCAGTCATCCATCAGCAATCATGGAATCATAGAAAGGCCTGGGTTGGAAGGAATGTTAAAAGACCATCTCATTCCAGCCCCCTGCCATGGGCAGGGACACCTTCCACTATCCCAGGTTGCTCCAAGCTCTGTCCAATCTGGCCTTGGACACTTCTAGGGATGGGGCAGCCACAGCTTCTCTGGGCAGCCTGTACCAGTGCTTCACCACCCTCACAAGGAAGAATTTCTTCCCAATATTCAATCTAGCCCTTCAAACTCTCTCAGTTTGAAGCCATTCCCCTTTGTCCTGTCACTCTAGACGCTTGTAAATAGTCTTTCCTCATCTTTCTTGTAGGCTCCCTCCAGGCACTGGAATTAGGTCACCCCAATCCCTTCTCTTTTCCAGGCTGAACAATCCCAATTCTCCCAGCCTTTCCTCATAGGAGAACAATACCCTGGATACCCTGATTTACTCCCCTAGGAACCAGAAAACACATTCTTTTTCTTAACAAGACTTGGAGGGTACTGTGTGTACCCCAAGAAGAGGAGCTTGCTCTGTACAAAGGCCACCCATCAGCTTTGGAAAGCACCTTGAAGCAAAGAGAGTAAGATCAGCATTATGAAAGGCAGGCAAACAGGCCATGAGGCACCTTAAGAATGTCCAAGAGCAAGTGGGGGACTGTGAAAAGAGGCCTGATTGCAGATTATGTTTAACAAAGATTTGAAGATGACATCTGGAAGCCTGACCTTGCTGTGTGCATGGGGGGAAATCAGAGCGAGACTCAAAGAGAGATGAAATTATGCAACTGCAGTGAAGCAGACAAAGAAATGCACTATTTACAGAGCTGTTAAAAGCTTCTTAAATTGCAATGCAAAAGGGACATGTAGCAGTCAGGTGACAGATGCAGCAGCAGCATCTCACAGAGCACAGTGGTGAACCATGAGCTGCAGCAGACACAAACATGTGCCCATAAATCAGCTCCTGGGAGGGGCTGCCTGAGCAGGGGGAGCCCTCTCTCCTCCTCCTGCTGGCTTCTCCCAAGCTGTGAGCACAGCACCCAGAGCTCTCACACCCAGAGCTGTCACCTACACACCACAGCAAGTCACACTCATGCCTTTCCTCCTCCCTGCTGCTCTGTTTATACAGTGCACAATCCAAGGAAGACAGAGCAATCCTCCCTTGTGAAATCACGGATGATCTGTGCTCCTTGTTCCATTAGGTACGGTGTGGGAAGAGTAGTTTTGTGCTTCATTTAGCACAAGAGACAGAGGGACCTCGATTAGATCTCTCCTGCAATGCATCTCCTTTCTAACTGTACATAAAGGCTCCCAGCCCAAAATCTCCAGTGGTGGCTTATCCCTCTACATGACAGAATTTCTTCTCAGCACTGATACCATGGCTGAGGCAGTACCAATAGCTATATTGATAACTAAAAATAAAAGAGTCCAATAAATTTGTAGGCTCAAGTTTTCTGAATTTTTGATAAACTACTTAACAGCATTTCTTAGCTTGAGACAAGATATTGATGATGTTCTGACTGCTTCCTCTAATGTCTGAAGCCAGGAAGCAAGAAATAATATATGAAAGAAAAATACCTGAGTGTGTCTTTTATTGAATATCACTTGACAGGGATCAAAGGATTTCTTAATAAGTGCACAGATTTATTTTACATTAAAATAATTTGACCTGTTCAATGCCCTTGAAAGTGCCAGATTTGCAGCTCTAGAGATGCAAGCCCTAAGCATATAAACAAATTAGGGGTAGCATGAAGCCAGGCAAGCTACACTGCCTTGACAGCCTGTGAGAGTCTGACTGGGGCCAAAAGGAGAGTTAAGTGGATGGTAATTCTGTTTCCAAGCCTTTGATGACAGTAATTCAGCCACCAAAGTACATCCATGACCTTCAGGTGAAGGACCCTTCTGCTCCTGTATCTCAAACACGGGTGGATGGGATGACAAGCCTTTAGGAGAAGGCAGAAGTACAGGCAAGCACACTTCCAAGTTTCCAGTGAGCTCATTAACTAAGACAGTACCCAGCCACTCTGCTCTGTCCAGCAGCAAAAACTTCTCCAGTTGCTCATATTAATAACAACCAAAAGGATAGGGACCGGATTAAAATCACAAAAACATACACCAAAACTACTTTTTCAGTCTGAAGTCAAGAAGTTTCAGATTTATGC
>VYZP01007480.1:0-53081 GCA_013400635.1 Hypocryptadius cinnamomeus | reverse complement strand
CAGAAAGTACTCAGTGTTGTAGTAAACCCAAAACCAGAAAATTATATGTATTTTGCAATGATAAAACATGTTTTAATACATGTTATTCATCAGTGTATTTAATTTAATATGTGTTATTCATCAGTATTTCTGTGTAAGAGTGGTGATAAATTAATTTCTCCATTCAGCTGGACAGACACACATCAATTAATTCATGTTCCTGTAGCATCACAGGAATTATTCTCATAATTTATATTTTTAAACAATAGAAATATGAAGTATGATTGCTCATTAGCTCACGTAAAGTACTTGTTTTATATAGTCATAACTGCAAATAATCATTCTTTTCAAGATAAATTTCAGAAAATGTAACCCTTTAACACTTCGAAATAAGTGTGCTGTAAAGTAGAACTGAGCTTGCAGTAACTGCTGGAATAAAGTTGTTTGCAAAATCTTATTTGCCTTGTTGCTGTTAATGGGCATGCAGCAGATGGATTAAGTTTATTTATTATAAGTGGCACATAGCAATTTTTCTGGTCTGTTTTCTGGATTGCCTTCTTTTAAGTATATAGTGCTCCAGTTGTGTGATGTACACACAACTAGTATTTGTAGTTAAAAATCGGAGTAAATACATACTTAATGTCAAAGCTCGCTTCATAGCAAAATTGCAGGGTAGAGTTAAGGCTATTTATATGGCACATGGACCAGACACATTAGGATATGTTTAATTTTTCTAAAGCATTTTCTAAATTATAAATTTATGAATAAGAATATTTCTTTTGGGAAAGCTCACAACAGTAATTTCATCCTTCACTATTAAGTGAAGGATGAAATTATATTGAAGTGATATTATATTGAAGTGTATTTTTAAATTAAAACCTTGTTGGTATAATTTTTTACCACAGGATAGATATAGACAAAGAAATAGACACAGATATAGAGATGAGATAGATAGATAGATAGATAGATAGATAGATAGATAGATAGATAAAAAACAGTTCCTACAAACTACTTTATAGGTTTGGCTGCTAATTCTCTGAAGACAAAGAAGTTTCTAAACACCTTTTGTTAGTGGAACTTAGATATTAAACACTTTTGTAAGTCACAGCCAGGCTCAGAACAGGATTTGGTCAAAAGATGAAGATTGTTTGTATTCAAACCAAAGACTGACTTGAATACATGCAAACTATTTTTTTTTCCTGTTTCTCAGAGTATTTTGTTCCATGATCTGGCATTTTGAATCTAAATTATTTTGATTAACATATGCCAGAAAGAGCAAACATGTGTACAGTGGAATCTGCAAAATGACTTCAGGGTGTGAGGATGTGATCCCAAGCTCCCAAGACACTTCAGCAGGACTTTATGCATTATGGAGAATTTATTATATTATTACATATGCTGGGACTTTTGAGTATTGCATAAAACAAAACAAAACAAAAAATATTAAATATTAATAAGAACCCCATTTACTACAGTGTCAAAGACATAGGAGAAATAAAAATTGAAATACCTGGAAAAAATACGTTAAAACACTGTGACTAAAAAGAACAAAACAAAACATAGCAAAGCAAAAAAGGAAATTAATAATGGATGAATTAGTGGTTCCTCTAGCATTGTTAAAAACAACAGAGGATCAAATGACATTAAAAGAGAATGAAACATAAAAGCTTATTTTTGGAAGAAGAAGTGTCAACATTCTCAGAATACATCTTTAATTCAGAAAAAAAAAACATTAAAAAAAAAAAACCTAACAAAAATTGTTTTGGAAGTCTGCTTTTTTCTTTTTAGGTTGACTTTTCATCAGGTTAATAAGATTGTGGACTTAAAAAAAAATTATCCTTGTTCACCCAGGAGTTGAAATAGGTGTATAAACATTGTATAAACAGAAAGTTAAGCAAACACATAGAAAATCTATTAAAAAAAAATTAGTATTCTATAAAATCTATTCGTCCTGCATGCAGTCCCATGGTAATGTTAACATTTTTCAGTGTGTCTGGTGATTTCCAGAGTGACATCTGCTCAGACAGTGACCGATGTCCCTTGCCCCTCTGCTTTCCCTTTATTTTATTCTTGTAGCAGAGTCAAGGGGTGTGTTACTGCTTTTATTAAGGTCTCTGGGAGTTTTGCCATCTCCTCAGGCCTCACTTTGATAAGAAAATATTGAGCTCATGCTGCTGAAACCCAAACCATAAGCAATTTCCAATGTGATCTTTTCCACACAGTCATTTCTCTACCTGGGCACAAGAACAAATGTAGGAACATATAATCCAGTCTCTGTTCTCACTGGTGAATACTTGTGTGACAAATCCTATTAAAAATGATTGATATACCTAAACCAGCACTTTTTCTCATCACCATTATTTCTGTGACAGGGAGGCTTATTGGTCAGACTGACAATTGGAGTGAACATTAGACTTTATTGTCCTTCTGGAAATGAGCAAGGTCTGGGAAGGTGCAGCACTTCAGCCTTTTCTCCTGCCAGCCTGCCAGATGCAGCCACCCTCTGCTATGCTCTGGAATGATTTGCTGCTGTTATTTAGCACATCAGAGCTGAGGGTTTTCCTCCTACTCTGATTCCTTTTTGCTTCTGAGGGAAGGAGCCAGCTTCATAAGTGTGTCTGAGATTGTATTTGCTGTTTGGATACACCATCAGTCCACTAGCTGCATCTCCAGAAGGGATGGCTTGGAAGAAGCCCTGTAGTATGTCTCCCAGCCCTCCGCAGACATCTGCAGACATGAGGGTGTCTGAAGTGACTTTACAGGTTTATATTTAGGCAAACAAATTATGCTGTGATTGGCAAAGTTATTTTTCACTTTACACTTGGCTCTTCCCAATCTCCAAGAATGACTTTGCACATGGAAATTCACCAAGACTCTTTGGTTTTCAGCTGGCTCAGGTGGAGCAATCTGGAAGATTATGGTCACAGGCAGTCTGTGGTTTAGAGAGAGTAGGGATTAGGACCCAGAGCAGGAAAAGGAATCTGATAATAGGAGCCTGTGCAGAATTAGGGCTGGGCCACAGTGATCTCCAGTCCCTTTCCTTCCTGGGGAGGCATAACTGCTGGATGGTGAATATTTGAAACCTGAGGGTGTAACAGAAGCTAAGGTTGCTTAGAAGCAAGGGGTTGCTTCTCATTTGTCATGAGATCAAGTGGTTGGATATGGGTAGATCCCCATAGAATACAAATTATTTCATTAAAGAAAAATAGATTCATTAACTCCTTGCAACCACAGAAGCTGTGATATCAGGCTGGAAGCTCTTTGGCTGTTTTAATTCTCTCATGTTTGAGTTCTGCATCTAAACAGAAAGGTAGAAGGACATACCAAATCAGATCCATGTAACCAGACATATTTGAAGGCACAAAGGAGCTTCTATGGCAGGCAGTGTTGGGTGAAACTCTCTGTGTCACCAACAGGCAGACCTGTACATCCTTACAAAGCATCAACATCAACATTTTCATGGGGTGTAGGTTAACATTCAGATTCCCTCCATGAACTTGGGAGCTTCTTGCTGACTGATCTCAACTCAGCTGCTGAAACCCTTCAGAAGAGCAACATAGGCAGGGGACAGGGAAACAGCAGAAATAAGTGCATTATCCAGCAGGAGTGGAGGACAATGGTCTGCTAGGAAGGTGAGTAGACAAAAAACTACTCTTTCTTTTATGGGAGAGAGTGCACTCACTTTTAAACATCTCAACTCCTTGAGTAGAGTTGTGCAGAACACTAAAAGTATTTTTGTGACAAATAAACTAAATCTGTTGAACTGTTACATGGAGTAGTTTATAATCACTAATATCAAATACAAAGCATATTGAATAACAAAAAGAACAAAGTTATCTCTTTGCAATGCTAAGTAAAAATATGTTTTGTAAGCAGTTTTCATGTCATTGTGAAGGCCAAAAAAGGAGGAAAATATTTCAGCTTATATAACAAGCAATGGCCATTACTGGCTCAGTGAAAGACTATGATGGACAGAGTTGTGTGCCCTGAGGTGGGCCTTTATATAGGCTTTCCCTTCATAGCTACTCAGAGGGTCCTTTCCTCTTCTTTGTCAGGAGTCTGCTCAATCCAAAACCTTAATCCAACTCTTTATCAGGAGCAGCTGGCAGAGCTCATGAGAGGCTGCCAGGGCTTGCCAGCAGTCCGTGATTCCTCTAGCTCTCCCTGTCTAGAGCAACTGCCACCCTGACATTCCTCAGAGGATTTCTGGGAACCACTCACAACCCCAGAAGCAGCTACCTGAGGATCTAGAAGGTCTCAAAGCACACCCAGAAGCTGCTGTGTCTGTTGCCTGTCTCATTTCCACTCAGTTTTTTGCTTCAACCACCCTTTTAAATCTTGAAGTTCCCCGTTTCTGATCATGGCACAGGGATCTGGCATTTGATGGAGAGTCATTGGGACTAAACATGGAGCTTGCAGAAGTGAAGCAGAAGGACTTGGAGTCCACATGGAGTAATCTGCAATCCCAACAGCAGGGACAGGCAAAGGAAGAAGCACCACCTCTGCTTTACATATATCCAGCTGCAACATGGAATAAATGGAATAACTGATCTGAAGGCTTTGATAGGATAGGAAAAGGGTAGGACTAGAAAGGAGCAGAAACCCAGTGAAGAACAGCTCAAAAACGTGTTGTGTTAGACAGTGTGAAATTTATTTCATTGATCTCATGTATTTTTTCTTTATTTATATTCAGACAAGATTACTAAGACAAGACAAGATTAGCATATAACCTTCACATATATATTTACACAGTATATCTTATGTGCATAGAAGCATATTAAAAGCTACTATTGGACTTCAGAAATACCTTCCACACATCTCTCAATTTCATTATGCAATTTCAGCCTTCGTAATCCTTTCATCCTTGTCTCATCTCTGCCTTCAGAATCCTTTCACCCTTGTCTCGTCTCTGCGTCCTCTGCTTGGTAGATGAGAAGAGAACAGTGAATCTTGTCTGTCTAGACTTCAGTCAGGCTTTTGACACTGCTCAGCCAGAGAGGCAAAGGCTCAGGAGGGATCTCATTGATGTGCACAGATCCCTGAAGTGAGAGTGCAGAGAGGACAGGGCCAGGCTCTTCTCAGTGGTACTCAGCAACACGAACAGAGACATTGGCCACAAACTGAAACACGGGAGGTTCTCTGAGTATCAGGAAATATCTTTTCTCTGTGGACATGACTTGGAACTGGCACAGGTTGCCCAAGGAGGCGGTGGAGTCTCCATGCTTTGAGGTAACTAAAAAAAATACCTGGACGTGGCTCTGGACAACATACTTAAAGTGCCTTTCTTGAACAGGGGGGCTGAACCCAAAGGTCCCTTCTAACCACAATCATTCTGTGATAAATTTTGTGAGCCTAAATTTTGATTGAGAATTTTTTACAAATCACTTTTTTCAATAGGACATCTCCCTTTCACAGATTTTCAAAAACAAAAAATTAAAATGTGGGCTTTGGGAGCTTTTCCAGTTTGCCATACTTCTAATTAATAATTCATACTAATTTTCTTTAATAAGGTACTTGAGAATTAAATGATCCATAATTTTCAGATTACCAGTCCTTGAAAACTTTCAGGGTATCAGTTTTCTTTCTCTACACTGCACAAGGAAAATAATAACTATCTCAAAACTTCCTTTGGGGTAAAACAAATAATTTCCTTCTCACTCCCTATCATTGAGTCCCCAGGTGAAATACTGGCACCAACAGAATCAACAGATTACCACTCACAATTGTCTTTAGGCAAGGCAATATCCTTTTGGATTTTAGTATGCTCTCCATTTTAAGTATAAAGGATTTGTTTTTACACTGATAGAATCTTTCAAAGCAGTGAGCTTTCTGAAGTTCAGTCTCTCTGAAGTTACCAACATTTTTAATTAATGACATGAAGGCACTCAAATCTCTTTTGTATAATACAGTGAAATTAAATTAGTTAAAACAACAAAAAAACCCTCTAATCTTCCTAATAATTTTTAATTCTCTGATTCATAAGAATTATTAGAAGACAGTCTGTTATGTATGATAAAAACTGCGTGGTTTTATATCTACCAAGCCTGTCAGGTGAGACACAATTTCACCTGTTTTCATTGCCAGTGTGATGAGGTCTACTGGATGTTACTTCACATATTTTGAATAGTGATGCCAAGTAAAATCCAGTGTACTCTTGAAAAGGTAGCATTCAGTCTTCATGCTGAATTTTCTGATGCTGGGACATTCAAATTAGATTTTTCAAGCTATTTTAGCTTTATTTGACATGTAATATATAATATAGATGTGCAAAATAACACAGTGTTAGTTATCTTGTCACAAGGATTGGCAAGATCACAAAGCATATTAGCTAAGTGGTATTTATCTCCCCACCTTTACTCATTGGGAAAGGATTGGTAGGGTGGAAACCACACCTAATGTTGGGTTCAGAAACCATGAATCAAGAAAAAAGATTTACCTAATGCGGCCTCTGGCTTAGTGAATAAAGAGTAAAAGTGTAACAGATTGATGAAATACACCCCATGTCCTTACATCAAACACATTGAATTTAGACAGACTGCTTGTTTAAAAAAGTGCTTGTTGTGCAAAACAAATATCCAAAGTCAGCACTAGATGTGTAAAATGAGGCCCTGCAAGGCGACCGGACAGAATTTTTCAAGGGAAGAAGTTGGAAAGGTGCTGTCAGTAATTCGAACAATAAAAAAGTGCCTGACTATTTTTAAAGCCTTACAGTTTCAGGCTTTGGTGGCCCATATGGTTTTCAGCCCCAAAACACTACTGTGTATTTTGAAAAAGGTCTGTACCCATTCCTCCAGCTGAAGTATAAATTGGGTGCTGGGCATGCAATCCAGCTCTTCTGTCAATATACAGAAAACAAAATATCTTACTGAAAGAACCATGTGAAAGATAGGAAAGGGAAACCACCTGTCACAGGCGCAGAGCAACCCCCTGCACCTCTGTAGGCACTGTTCAGAGCTGGACCAAGGAGGAGGAGGAGGACTTTCAAGAGTCTCTGGTATTCAAAACTGGAGAGGGAGAAGAAATACAGCCCTGTCAGCCTGAATTTAGTGCCAGGGAAGGTCATGGAGCAGCTCGAGAACCATCATGTGGCACACACAGGACAGCCAGGGCATCAGGCCCAGCCAGGATGGGTTTGTGGAAGACAGGTCCTGCCTGACCAACCTATCTCCTCTATGACAAGTAACCCACTTTGTAGCTCAGGAGACAAGGAGCATCATCCCCCAGCACTCTCTTGCTCAAACAGAATTTATTAAAACAAATAAACGATTTTATGAACATATTTACAAAGGGTTCCACACTTCCTGGCAGGGGGAGCATCACAACTGGGACTATTTGCAGGGGCTGCACAGGAAGCAGGGGTCTGAACTCTTGTTTGCCTCCTCAGCCAAGAGGGGAGGTAGCACAGCACCTTTCCTGGTCTCTGCTCCCCACGGCCACAGGGGCATCTCTCCAGAAGATCCTCCGCAGTGCCCACCTCTGCTGGAAAAAGTGCAGAATGAGTGGTCTCAGGGGCAGGAGTAGCAGCAGGTCAATCACATCCTTGCAGGCATTCAGGTATTTATAGGCACTGCCAGCTCTCATGGGTGATGCAGCCCTCAGAAAGTCGTTCTTGGGAAGGGCTCGGCAAATGTACCAGAGGTCCTTACCTTATCAGGGGGCTTCTTTGGCGTGTCAGGATTATCCTCACAGTCCTCCTCCTTCTCCTCTATCTGCTCCTGGGCACTGGTGGAGGTTTCCCACTGGCTCTCATCATCACAGTCAGAGCTGCTCTGCCTGGGCAGCCAATAGAACCCAAAGAGCACGAGGAGAATTTCAGCACCGACCCAGAACCACCACTCCTGGCAAGCCAGGAGGAGCATTCGTCCTGGGGTGAGTCCACGCTGCTTTTCCATCACCAGCAGCTGGGCCATCTCCACAATGCGCTCCTTCTCATGCTGCTTCAGGAGCTCTTCCGTGACCTTCACTGATGGATGATCCATCCTCACTGCATATTGGAGGATGCCCAGCAGCACCAGGATTTTGGTGATCTTTCCAGCTCTGGCCTGGAGGAAGAGGAGGGAGAAAGCAGCTCAGCAGGGCTGGGTGGTGGGGAGATGGTGGCTGGGGCAGCTGGGGTAGGAAATGTAGGGCCCAGGGATGGGGGCAGCCATCCCCACTTGCCTCAAGAGTGGAACCTGCCCTGCCCAAGACACTCCCCACAGCCCCTGCACCCTCTCCCCAACCTTAGAAGTTCCTCTGGGTGCTGGTGCTTCTTGTCTGTCCCTCATCCTTCCCCCAGCCTGCCCCACTCACTGCTGCCTCAAGCCACACTGCAGCGGTGGCACTGCCACGCAGGGCATCTGGGGACCTGTCCCCTCTCATGTCAGAGACATTGGAGCCCCACAGTGACACCCTGCCCAGCCAGGCTGGGCTTTGGAAAGAAACCAGATGGAATTCAGATGGAACCACAGTTTATGATCTTTGGAAGAAGGGTCAGCCTTTCAGGAGGACTGCACAGTTGTCGTGGGATTGTGCAGAGAGAAAATCAGAAGGGCCAAAGCCCAGCTAGAACTGAATCTGGTTATATATTAACTGCCATATAAGAGAATAAAAAATGCTTCTATAAATTCATTAGCAACAAAAGGAGGGCTAAGGAGAATCTCCATCCTTTACTGGATGGGGTGAAATATGGTGAGATAGAATGAGGAATAGACTGAGATATTTAATGCCTTCTTTGCTTCAGTCTTTAGGTAAGGCCAGTTGTTCTCCGTGTACCCAGGCCCCTGAACTGGAAAACAGAGATGAGGAGCGGGCAGGAAACAACACCTGGACAGAGGCACTGTTAAACTCAGCCCATGCTAGAGGATCACTGCCCTGCTGCTCACAGACTAACCAGGAGTTATTCCCAGCTGCCCAGTCACTTGAGTGATTTACAGTCTTTCTCACCAGCCAAGTCATCTGGCCATGCTGCTCCTCCTGCAGACTCAGAACCCCTGCTCTGGTCTGCACCGCCTGGGCATCCGCCCTCAGCCCGTACTGGAGGATGGCCAGCACCAGCAGGATTTTGGTAATCTTTCCAGCCATGGCCTGGAGGAAGAGGAGGGAGAGAAGGGGCTCAGTGGGGTTGGGTAGCAGGGGGAGGGTGGCTGGGGCAGCAGGGCCAGGAAGCACAGGGCCTGGGGACAGGGCACTCGTCCCAGTGGTGGCACTGTCCCTGCCCGAGGTGTTCTCCACAGCTCCTGTCCCCTGTCCCCAGCCCTGGGCGCTCCCCAGGTGCTGGTGCTCCTGGCCTGGCCCTCGCTCAGCCCAGCCTTGCCCCTGCCTGCCGCCCTCACCGCTGCCTCAGCCGCACTGCAGCGCCGGCCCTGCAGCGTGCGGTGTCTGGGGACGTGTCCCCCCTGATGTCACAGACACCGAGGCTCCATGGCCCTGGTGATGGAACTCAGGTGGAACTGTCATGAAACTCACATGGAACTCTCATGAAACCAGAGTGTTTAGGACCTTTGGAAGAAGGGGCAGGAGGCCTACACAGTTTTCAAGGGGTTATGCAGGGAGAAAATCAGAAAGGCCAAAGCCTGACTGGAAGTTAATTTACCCAGTGCTGTAAAAGACAATAAAAAATGTTTCCATAAGTACATTATGGAGGAGCAATGAAAGGAGGGCTCAGGACAATCTCCAGCCTTTACTGGATTGCGGGAGGGTAACACAGTGACAAAGGAGAGGAAGAGGCTGAGGTACTTAATGTAAGGCCTGTTTGACAGACATGGCCTCCTCCCATGACATGACCAACTTAGTACATGATGGAGAGGCTGTGGCTTTTCCAGAAGTTTAGTAAAGCCTTGATGCTATTTCCCAGAGCATTCTTCTGGAGAAAGTGGCTGCTCATGGCTTGGACTTGGCACTCTTTGGGTACAGCACTGGCTGTGGGGCTGGGCCCAGAGATGGGGAATGGAGTTACATCCAGCTGGCAGCCAGTCATGGGTGGGGTTCCCCAGCTCTCAGTACTGGGGCCTGTTCTGTTTGATATCTGTATCAAACAATCTGGAAAAGGGGGTATGGGATAGATCTATCAGTTTGCAGGTGACACCAAGCTGGCAGGAATGTTGATCTGCTTCAGGAAGGTTCTGCAGGGGGATCTGGAAGGCTGGATTGATGGCTTGAGGCCAAAGGTATGAGATCAGTAAGACCAAGTACCAGGTCCTACACTTAGGTCACTTTAGCAACTTTAGGCAAAGCACCAGGCTTGGGGCAGAGTGGCTGGAAATCTGTCTGGTGGAAAAAGACCTGGGGGTGGTGGTTGACAGGAGCTGAACAAGAGCCAGGTGTGCCCAGGTGTCCAAAAGCCAATGGCATCCTGGCTTGTATCAGGAATAGTGGGACCAGCAGGACTTGGGAAGTACATCAAGACCCCTTGCAATCACTTTATTCAAAACAGGAGACACTTTACAGAGTGTCTCCTGCTTTCCTGTAAAGGCTTGAATTATCTGCAGACTGCTCAGCTATACTGAAAGACATAGTGGTGGGACTGCTCAGTTTGTTCTGCATCCTTATACATTCGTGTCTCTGTTCAGCTGTTCCTAAATATTCATATTGTAAGTGTAGAACAGATCAAGGATTGCTGATCACTTTAAAAGAGATATCAATGAGATCACCCTGCCCTTTGCATATAGCTGTAGCAGCCACATCAAGTCAGTGAACTATTGCAATAAAATACGTCATTTTAAGTTTAGATCTTAAAAATTCTAAGAAAGTCAGCCTATTAAAACTGAACTGTTTTCAGGAAACTGAAAACCTGAAGTGAACTAAGATAGAAGAGGGACCAGCTCCTGGACAGGCTACATATCCACAAGCATTGCTAACCCTGTCATTACAGAGTCTTACTCCAGGAACTGCAAGAGTCCCTTCCAGCTGGTCTTTCATATTTATTTAAGTAGAGCATGGCAATTAAAACAAATATAGTGGGTGTCACAATGCCTTCCAGGATCTGCAGGCAGCCTGTGCAGAAATTTTGTCACAGCTCTATCACTTCAGAGCTAAACATTCTTCCTTTTTTGACACTCCCACTGCAATTTGTATCTGGCAAAAGAAGCCACAAACATCAACATTTACATATATGCTATGTGGCTACTAAATTCTGCAAAGAAAATCTGGTTCTCTGTCCAGACCACATGGGAGCCCTGGATATTTCAAAAAGGAAAAGCAGTCCTTCCCTGAATCTGCAGTTGAAGATGAGCAACAACTGCAGGACATTATCAGATAAAAGCAAACAGGAGCTGTAGTGATAGGACAAGGAGCAATGGGTTTAAACTGGGAGAGGATAAATTTACATGGCATATGGAAGAAACTTTACTGTGAGGGCTGTGAAGCACTGGCACAGGTTTCCCAGAGAAGCTGGGGATGTCTCATCACGGGAAGTGTTCAAGGCCATGCTGGATGGGGCTCTGAGCAATCTGGTCTAGTGGAAGGTGTCCCTGCCACTGACATGGGGCTGGAGCTGGATGGTCTTTAAGGTCCCTTTCAACCCAAACCATTCTATAATCCTATGAAAAGAAAGAGGTGGACAGTATCCAGTGGCTGTCACACCTTATCTAGGAAGCAGACCAGCAGCAGATCAGCCCCAGAACTTACACTTTTGACCTGTAATTCTCATCCTTATCTCCAGGGTCAAACCAAAATATTTACAATTCTATGGCACATTATGCTGAAAAATGAGCTGTTGCCAAATGGGATATCCATTTTGAAACTACACAAATGTAATTGCAGGATGCCTATTAAAAACAGTTTAATTACTTTTTGTCAATCCAACAGCCACAATCCAACCCATGCTAGATATTAGATCTCTAAGCAAGGTGCAAAAGCTTCATTTAAATCTATAACTGCAACAACCAATGCCGAGTAGTAAAAGTAGAGTTTTGTTGAAGAATCCCAGTCATCTGATATGTAGGTGTGCAGAATATGATAGTTTGTTGGCTTTCCCTGCTCCCAAACCATGTGTTTTAAGTATATAAGAAAAAGAGAATTATTTATTCCTGGATGGTTTTTGACAGTTGATCTGACAATAGAGTACTCTGATGACTTTGTGCCAACCACTTTTTGGTGACAATATACACTGCAGACGCTAGAGAAATACAATACTTGGCAATCTATTAACTTGAGTTTTAGAGCCTGCTGCCTGTATGAACTATGTTCCTGCAATGTTAGCTGGTTTTTTTAATACTTTGTTTTTGTTAAAAGCTCATTTTTCTCAAAACTGCTGCAAAATCAAGACAAGATGTGAAGGGGGAGGAAGAGAGAAGGTCTCCAGGCATTAGATAATTTTTGCCTTATCTCATTAGTACTTCAGAGAGGTTTTGTAACTCCTTTTGGATCTCATTCTTGTCTTTCTTTAGTAGGATCTCACCACTGTGTAAAACATGGCTCTGGGATGCTGAGAAGTCCTACACTGTTGTAGCAGCAAATTATTTTCAGCCTCATTTCTGAGCTTGTGTAACCATGCATGCTGCCTGTGTGTCTGCTCCCTCTGTCCCCAATTAATTTTAGATCCCTTGTTTCATAGTCACCATGACAGAACTGGATAGATCTCACTGACACAAAGATCCCAAAAGCTTTTAAAAACAGGTGGGCTAAGAGGGGAGACAGAATTAACTCAACTTTTATTGGGCATCAGAGAATCCACTGTGAGCTCAGGTCTGAGTCTTACTTAGTCACAAGCACATACCTGCATTTGCAAAGAGCAGCAGATTTTAGGGGCATTACAGTTACCTTTTCTTTTCCAGTGAAGCATATGCTCCAATTTCACAGGTAAAAAATCATAGAACTACAGAAACATTCAGGATGGAAATGAACTTTAAGGTAGCCCAGTCCAACCATTATCCCAGCACTGCCAAGTTCACTATTGTGTCCCTAAGCTCCACATCTATACATATTTTAAGTATCTCCAGGGAAGCTGGCTCCATCACTTCCCTGGGCAACCTGTCCCAACATTTATAACCTTTCTGGTGAAAAAGTATTTCCTAACATCCAATATAAACCTCCGCCTGGTACAACTTCAGGCCATTTTCTCTTGTCCTATCACTTGTTACTTGGGAGAAGAGAGTGACCCCCACCTGGCTACAACCTCCTTTCAGGTGGCTGTGGAGAGCAATAAGGTCACCCCTGAGCCTCCTTTTCTCCAGTCTAAACACCTCCGGCTCCCTCAGCTGCTCCTTACAGGACTTGTGTCTCAGACCCTTTCCAGCTCTATTGCCCTTCTCTGGACATGCTCCAGCCCCTCAATGTCCTTCTTGTGGTGAGGGGCCCAAAACCGAACCCAGGATTGGAGGTGTGGCTTCACCAGTGCCCAGTACAGGCAACAGTCACTGCCCTGGTCCTGCTGGCCACGCCATTGCAGATACAGGCCAGGTGCCATTGGCCTCCTTGGCCATCTGGGCTCATGCTCCTCAGCCCATTAATCCAGCCTATCCAGATTCCCCAGCAGAACCTTCCTGCCCTGAGAATATCAGCAGTTCTGCCCAACTTGATGCCATCTGCAAACTGACTGAGGGTGCACTTGATCTCCTTTTCCAGATTGCTGAAAAATATGTTAAACAGAACTGGCCCCAGTACTGAGCACTGGGGAACTCCACTGGCAACTGCCCACCAACTGGATTTTACTTCCTGCATCACCACTCTTTAGCCCAGGCATTCACCCAGTTTTTTACCCAGCAAACTGTACACCCATCCAAGCTAAAATATATTTATATCCTCTACACACACACACCTCCTATATAATAACCACAAGAAGGATGCAAGTGCCCATGTACATATGTACTTCTGGTGGAGAGTATAAAATAACTACATGGTCTTCAAAAAGTCAAGATGAACCAAAGCAGAATTTCCAGAGCTGATTTCGTCACAGTAAAAAGGTAATGGAAAGAGATTAAGAAGATGTCTATATTTGCAGTAGAGTTCCATTATTTCTAAAATTACATTGATTTCTACTACAATTTTTTTTACTGACATTTACAAGTTTTTCCTGATCACCTTGAACTGAATTTTATCTTCACTCACAAAACTAGCAGCAACAACTACAGTTACATATCATGGGCCAGGCGCTCAGATGATGTAAATCAGGGTAGATCTAGTGACTAGGCCAGGCCTGAGAACTTTATAGATGCTGTTCTCCTGTGCTTTCCTGGTATTAGCGCCTATTTTCCTGCCTATATTTATATTTTGTGGAAACATTGGTCTACTGAGTTTTGTTTGCTGCTTTGCTCTTATTGGGGGCTTTTTTGACAGTCAGCTAAATTGTATTGTGCTATTTACCGAAGACCAATTACCTTCTGACTTCTCTTGTTAGGCAAAAAAACGGAGCTACTATCTTGGAAGCCATCTCAGTGAAAACTGTCTGGGAAAGATCAGTAGCACATAATGTCCTGGAAAAGGCAGAACCCGCTACACAACACGCACAGCACTGTCCTGCTGGGATGGCTGTGCCATCTACAGAGGCCCTAAAGAGCAGGAAACCTCAGGGCTGTCACTGCAGTGTCATCACCACCCAATTTTCTCCTCACCAGAAGGCCTGAAGGCTCACTTTTATTCTCACTTGTGAATGTTTCACACCAGCTGCAGATGATTAATCCTTAAATATGGATATTAAGATCCACCTTCTGTTTCTTAAATAGCTTTAAGAACTCACACAATTCTTCAAACATATCTGTTTCAGAGCTTGGTTTTGCAACAGCCTTAGTGAAATCTCCATCTTCAGACTATAATTACTTCCTGTAAACTTTGGAATTCAAGTAAAGAAGTTCAGTGTGGCCCTTCAGATTTCCAGGCCAGTTTCTGATCTGTTTGGAGGTTTATTGCAGCCTTTGTTCCTAATCTCTGTCTCACCAAAGCATGGCTTTCTGTGACAGCCTAAAAATTATCATCTCCCTGCTGCAACAAAATTCCTCTCCAGTACCCCAGAAAGTCTCAGGGACCTTCTTGAAGACAGGAGATGCAAAATAAAACCCTTTAAAGTGGGAAGGAGCACTTAATCTGCAGATAATAAGAAGTGTTCAATTGACTCTATCAAGTCTTATTTGCTGAGCCTTGTCCTTTAACTAGTCAATATTTGTAAGGTGTAAGCCTGCCCTTCTCAAACTTTATCTGAAGGTTTTCCAAACCATTTAAGGTTCACGAGTCTTAAGCCTATGATACATTTTTTTCACAGGTTTTCCGGAATTTTCTGGAATGTTTTATAGCGCACACTGACATCAGAGAAGGCAAAATATTCCTCTGCAAGCACCAAGTGGGCAGGCTCTGAATCTAAAGGTGCTAATAAATGCATAAGCCATTTAACCACACAGGATGTGATATCTTGAAAAAGGTCACCTTTCATGATGAAGACATCTTTGTGGTTTTCCAGGATCTCAATTTCACAAATTCAACCATCAAAAGGGAAAAATTAGGTTGAAAATATGGTTTTCATACAGTTCACTGAAGCTGTTTTTCTAGTTTTGTTAGATTGCAAGTCCCATGTGCTGCACAGAACACAGCTGCATAATGTACATTCTATATGTTATTGCACACACTAACATTATATATAATGCAATAATGCATACATGCCATAAACAGTTCTATGATTCTGTTTGTCACTGTAATATGACTTTATTGTACACTTAAAATAATACTAGTTATTTGTGGCTTTTACACATGTAGAAGTGGGAAGAAGGTACCATACGGTGATAAATGGCTGATAATGAATAACATAGAGATAAACAACTAGAGAACTCCTTAAAATATTCTTGGAGATTTAAGTATTGTAAGGTAGGAAGGGAGCATGCACCAAAAATAATGACAGATTTGAGGCAGTGGAAAACAAATCATTCCTCATCTAAAGGTGTGAAAACCTATGGAAACCTAAAGAAGCTCTAGAAATTACACTGGCAATATCCCTGGGAGAAAATATTAAGGATAAGAAAAAAATTTTGCAGGGGATGTGTAAAAACATGTTTTATTCAAACAACAGCTACTGTCAGAAAAAATGGTCAAGCTTTAGTGTACACAAACCATACTTCAAGAGCAGCCTAATGAATAGTATTACAGGAAGCATTACAAGTTCTTGAAGAAATACTTAACTATGAAGGAAGAAAAGAATATCACAAGTTCAGCAATTCGTGGCAGTGTAGCTGATGTTGGATGTCTGAACTGTGTAAACAAGCCCCTTACATTTTTTCACTGATTGTAGAAATTTCACATTATGCAGCTGTGACTCCCTTCCAGAAAATGTCTCCTAATTAGCTCGTGTATATTTTTAAACTGCACGTTATATGGGCAATGAAACAGAGGAAAGGCAAATTAACAATGAATAAATCTCTTTCTCACGTCACTTACCATAACAGTTACTATATTCTCTCTCACACAGACACACATACTCCTTCCTCTTACTCACATGGCTCTCCTGAGAAAGAGAAATTAAAACCCACTTCATAACTCTTCTTAATTTTGTTTGCAGCCAAAATTGAATTGAATTCACAAAATCCAGTCACATTTCAAAACTGAAGTCACCTGCCCCATCTCTGTCCCAGCTACCTGTGTGTTACCATTGAATATCCAGCAGACTACACAGAAAGCCTGCAAAGGAAGGGCAATTTCTGAAGCACTGTGTTATGTACCAGGAGCATTCCCTATTCAAAAAATAACCAGCCTTATTGCTGCAAAGAACTTGCAGAAGCAGAACTCCTTAAGCTGATGTAAATCACCTTGGTGTTTCCATAGCAAGAAAGGTATTTCCCTGTAGTTCCTCCATTTGTCAGAAAGCACTTCTAAGTGATCTAAGGAACATTAATCAAGAATGTCCTTATTCTAGAATGCCCATTAAAAAAATAAAAATAAAAAAGCATCCAGCTCAAGCATCAGCTCTGCTTTTTCAAGGACTATCATTCACATGGGATTCCCCATCTTCAGCTCCTCCTTGCAGCTCCTTTTACCAGCCCTCTCCCCGCCTTTGGAACAGGAGGAATCTTTCTCACTCAGAAAAGCCTTATCTCACAGCCATTTGAAACCAGCAGATGCAGGCACCAGCTCCTGGTCTAGGAGAGCAGAGCCTTTCTTCCCTAGGCCCTACATTACCCTGAAAAAGTCTCACAGGGAGGACAAGCAGCCTTTCCTTTGGACAGGGTATTCAGGAAGTTTGAGGAGTGATTTTTCCCATCTGGGGACTTACACAAATCTGCTTGAAGGCTGAAGTCCAACCCTCCCTTGTAGGCACCCTTTCATGACAGTTTTCCTCCATCTGGGAGGGCAGGAAGAGGCATTTTCTTTGCAGCTGCTCCCCATGAATCAGCTGGCAGCCACAGTGCCCATATTCTTCCTCCAGGACTTTTAGGACATGGCATCCACAGCACTGCAAATTCCTAATCACTCAGAGAAATCTGAAGCTTTGTTCCAGTCAACAGCCTCTGCCCTGGCAGCAAGAAGCTGGGTTTCTGCACTTTTGCTGCATATTTACTGTAGGTCACTGCTTGTAATTTCCTATTCCCAGTGCTCAGGCTTTGGTCCTCTCCACTGTCTTGCTTTTCTCACACTTCACTGGCCTTCTGTGTTTTACATTAGGCAATCAGCAGGATGACAAATATGACAGCAGTCTCCAGTTCAGCCTCCTGAGTGTTCTCAGCCAATATGCCAAAAATATAATGGCTTTTCTTTTTTTTTTTTTAATAATGTTATCTGGATGGTGGCTATAGGCATCTGTTGAGCTTGCCATATGCTCCACATTTCCATATAGGAAGATGATGATGCTAATACAATAATTATTTCAATAGCATTTGTTCATGGTTTAAAAGGAGTGCACATTTGATGTGCACATACGTAAGTCCAGACCTGGAGCTATTACACCCAATTAAAGCATCCTGCCCTTGGGCACATAGGACAGTTAGCACACAGGAGCAGCAGATTTATTTGTGTTTTCCGCCTGGTCATAAAATTGAATCACTGTTTGTCTGCAGCTTAACCCCCTTACAACTGAGTGGCTGGAACAAAACTACAGATGAATCTAATAGACTCAATCTCTTCATTGAAGAGATTGTACATGTCCCAGCTAAATTGGATAGTGCAATTTTCTGTCTCTGGCAGTATCATGCACTGCTGAGCGTCTCAAGGAAATCAGAGCACTGGTAGCCTTGTACCTGCACCATGAAGCTGCAGATAAAAACACTGGCCTACCTGAGGTCTACCTGAGGGGCAAGAGCATCTCTTTGGCCCATGCTATCATTGTGACTAGCACAGCAAAGCTTAACCCAGGACTCTCAAGCAATGCCATGGTGAAAGCTGGATACACTAATGTGGAAGAAATACAACAGTATTGGCAGTTTCCTTGTATGATTTTAAAATCTACAATTCATAAAAACTCTAATATGTAGCTTTGAATACATCTTTGCATGCCAGCCCTGCTCCAAGGACTCTTTCCATGCTGCCCTTGGCCTTTTTCCATCTTTGTGGACCTGCCTGACATTCACTGGATCTGACCTGTGGATTGACCTCCTGGTTTGACCTCGACCCTTCCCTATCACCATGGCCTTGCATGGTGATCTGGAAACTTGGTTGAACCTGTGATCTCATGACCTCCTCTGCTCCCTTTCCAGGTGGTGATGAGATGGGCCCTGGCTGGTGAGACCCTGTGGAGCCCTGAGGGAACCCCTGTAGTTCTCTGCTTCCAGGGAGCTGCTGGCCCTTGCTGTACATGAACATCACCCCTTTCTGAAACAGAGCACCAGTATTTCCTTGGCTATTAAATAAAAAGCAGGATTGCTTTTGCAGTTGAATGAAGTCACACAGAACCCTAAGATAAGGAGAGTGAAAAAAAGGCCACAAACTGGAACTTAAAAAGGGAATGCTGCCAAGCAAGAACTCATCTGCAAGCTTCCCAGAACGCTGACTTCCAGAGTAGATGACTTCACCTCGTTAGCAAAAGTATCCAAGTCAAGCTTCTTAAGAGTCAATCATCAAAACCAGAAAATATTTGTCATTTGGTATTTGCACTCTTTCATGAATCTTCCTGGCTCTGAAATTGGGCAGCACTCAAAGGAATAAGGCAGCAGTACAGGAGAATGGAGCCCCTTGTTGTGCACCTTAATCCCATTAGGCAGAACGATGAAATCTGTAGCTGAACTGCAGCAGGATTTGAGCTGCAAAAGGAGTTAGTTTGTTTTGATTTCCCCGTGTTACCACCGTGTAATCCCCTGTACTCTCTATAGAATGATTTGAAGTCTGTTGTTTCCTCTCCAGCATCTGGGGCCAAGAGTTACATTAATGAAAAATGTAGCTCATATCTTCAGCCATGGAAGGTCACTGCCACCTGATGCTTCCTCTGATTTCTTTGAAATAAAATGGTTAAGGTTTCATTTCAGCTGCCTCTAGTGTACACAACGGGGGGAAAGTTAAATTTTAAGAGAACACTGAATTTTCACACCTTAAAAAGGAAATTTTAGGAACTAGTAACAGGTTGCCCTTTTAAACTAAAAAAGCTTTGCGGGATTATCAATCAGGCATATTGTAATAGAGCATAGGCAGACTTAGAGGGATATTTAGCTATTGACTGGTTAGCTGCTGCATTCACACGAGTAACTAGAACCCTGCTGCTAATAATATGAAAGGTTACATGGAAAAATACACCAACTTTGAGTTGTTAAGTAATTTGGAGATTCACTGTCCGGTCAATGCATTGATTTGGATGTAAATTGCTCATAGTTTGATGTCCTAATTAGAGTTGCACTGTTTAGAACAAAAATATCAATATGCAACTAAAAATTGTAAGTTACTGTGTACTATGTTCATTTTCATCTTTTTATATATTTCATCTTCATTTTTTTAGTAGGTTGCATATAAAATTGCTCAATACTTGAGGTTATGAAGGGAGCATTTTTGCATATTTTTGTTCTATATAGTAAGGCATGGCTCAGTTTTATAATGGGAACTTCCAAAGGTACTGCAGTCTCACAATGGCTTCAAAAGCTTTTATGAGTTCTCGGCACCTCTGAAAATCTGTTCATCCTGAATGTCTGCACCTACATTTTAATCAGCTATTTAGGCCTTTATGGTCAGTGTACACACCACCTTATCCCTCTCCCAGGGGAACCACTTAGAGGTGTCTCCTGACTCCCTATCTCTGAGGCAAAAACAGATTACAATGAGATTATCCATCCCCACTTTTTCCTCTGAATATTTCAGTGTTTTGCAGAAAAAGGAAAAGATCATCAATGCCAAGTTCTCCAGCAGGCCCTGCTGCCAGAGAGGATGCATTTTTTTTTCTCTCAGATAGGATAAATTCTCCTTTCCAGTTCCTCACTTGTGCTTCCAGGCATGCAGTAACCATCTGCCAGAGTGCAGCCCTACAGCAGCAAATGTGTACAATGCAAACTGGAAATGCAGCAAAGCTTCCCAGAGATGGGAGTAAAAGGCCTTGTCCCTAGTGACAGTCTGTCATAGTAGCCAGTGTAATTTGTCCCCTTGTATCCTCATATATAAAATGGGTATAAACCCCATTCTCAAGATCTCAATAATACATATGCATTTGGATTTCCCCAAAGCAGCCTATTCTTTCCTTCCCCAGGCAGGGTGCATTTCTCAGCTGTTGATGTAAAGGTATTCCTTAAGAGCTGAAACATTTTATGAACATGTCTTTACCAACCTCTTTTTGTAGATATTGACATGGATCTCTACTCCTCTTGCTTTAACTAGTTTTAATCAGAAGATTATGTACTGTATTTCTAACATGCTCATACAGTACTAGATGATGAAACAGCAAGATAGAGGAAGAAAAATAGAGAGATCACAGAGCTTACATACAGGTAATTCTGCCACAGGTGCACTAGGCATAGTTTTGGTTAGATACAGCAAAATCTGATATCCAAGATGACCAAACACTCTGGAGAGGGCTAAGACTGTTTGGGCTGTTTTAATGGTTTTGCCCATACATAGGTTCAACGGTACAATGGAAATACCAAAAGAATGCCAGTTAAGCCACAGATGGTTTATAAGTGCTTTGATGGGATTCTGTATTAGGATCAACTTTCTGAAAATAACTCCAGCTGAAGCTCTAGCGATTACAGACACCCACCTGGCTGGGAAGGGTGTTTCCCTCAATAGCAGAGTTCTGGCTGGGCTGCAGGCACGGAGCACACCCAGAACCTGAGCACACCCCTGTGAAGCTGCTGGAGAAGATTGGTTTGAAAGACTTGCTTCATTCAGATAGACCTAGAAAATTAGCTTAGCTGCTTGCCCAGCTAAGCATCCTTTTGACCTCCCCGCTATCTGTTAGTTCTGTGCAAGGCATGTCTGCACTGGCATTGACTCAAGGAGGGAGAAGGCAGACATTCATTAAAAAATAACTTAGACTCACTTAAAATTCAACTCATACTTCCAGAGTCAGAAGTCCTGAGTTGGAAATACAGAATCAGCACTTGTGACACAAAATCAAGGAGATTTATTTTTCATGAGCAGCAGAGATGATGCTGTTTTTTCACTTCTTCCCTGTGTCTATCAATCTCAAAATGTCTGAAACTCCCCAGTCCAGGAACTGATCGGGCTCAGAAGTGGCTCATTTTTCTGTAGGCCCATAGGTACAAACAGAGCAGCACTCTCAATTTCACATGAGGGGTTTTTTAAGCAGCATTTAAAGAAATCCATGAGTCAACAGGTGACACCCTTTGAACAATGAGAGCTTTATTCACCAGTAATGTGAAAATGTGGCCAAAGCTTATAAAATACACTCCACAGAAATCATCTGAAAAGGCAATAAAACACCTCTGCTATACATTCATTTTCTTGACTGTCTTTGTCTGTACATGTTTCTAAACAAAGGAGTCTTTTTTCATGCAGTTTACACTATTTTGGTCTCTGTGCCTGATCAGCCTCTTAACTGATGGACCTTGAGATTTTTGGGTTTGGTTCAATCTTCTACAGAGAGGTATGATGTCTGATATGGGCCTGGACTCCCAATTCCCACTATACTTCATGTTGTATTGAAGTCAAGGTTTTGATTCAAGTCCATCTCCATTAAGAGCTTATTAAAATTTGCAAGCACAGTGCATTTTTTAGTTGTTAGTCCTGTTTGGTTTTGTGTGATGCTTCCCTCCCCCAAACTCACAAATATGGTTTGCTGTTATATCTGCAATTATTCAGCCAATGCATAATCCTTTCCCAAGTCATGGAGACCACAAGTGGGAGTTGTCCTGTAACCACCAAAAGGGTAATGGGGCACTGTTATAATACATGTTTTCATTGTGGGAACAAGGAGAAACCATGGTTTAGTGATTTCACAATCTTGCAGTGATGTCAGACAGACAGATTACCATGCAAACTATCCCACAAAATCCTGAAAGGAACTTGAATTCAGACTCAGTTCAAATTTCAACTAGATGAGGCAGATGGAAAAAGCAAAGAAGATAAAAAAGGGAGGCTGGGAGTCAGGAGAGGGAGCAGAGGGACAGGATGCCAGCATATTTCCTCCTAAATTGTGTCAGTTTGACTTCTGGCAGACAAAAGTCAAGTTTGTTATTGCATTTTCTAATATTCCAAGCTTTGGGACATTTATCTTCGCTATTTCTCTGCATTTGTCATCACACTATCAGCAGAGTTGCCCCTATAGCCTGTGTCTGGAAGCCAGCTGGCTCTGCTCCTGAGAGGAGACCCATCCCTCACATCTCCAGGCACTCACAAGCCACTGCAATCCTTCTTAACATCGGGGAGTTTTTTCCCCCATCAGGGTCATACATATATCTCATTTGTTGGTCGAGCAAACATCCTCTCCAGGATGAAGGGGCTCAGAATAGAATGATAAAGGACAAGACTCTGGCACCTTTAAAGTCTATGGGAATGATGCCACTGACTTCAGTGGGGCAGCAGTTTGGCCAGAGCTTTCCTCCAAAATCAGCATTTGTGTCACATCTTTAACATGGGCATTACAGAGAAAAATCAAAAGGAGGGACCTGCTCTTCCCTCAACAGTGGTCCCTTCTTGAACAAATGACAGGAGGAAAATTCCTTCTTATCTAAGGTTGTTATCCAGGAAGGCCCCTGACCCCAGAGCTGACTGAATCACAGCTCAGGCCTGGTGGGGCCACCAGGAGCTTTTCAGGGCCTGGGACATGGACAGCTCTGCAGCCTTCCCCATCCCTGGCAGCCTGCAGCCAGCACCTTGCACCACCCCAGCCCCTCTTCTTGCAGGGCAAAACTGACCCCATGGCTCTGGCTCTCAGGGATCACAGCAGCAGGAATATCTATAGGTCCCAGGAGCCACTGCAGCTGAGCACAATCTTCCTCATGGCCCTCACCATGGAGACACAGCAGAGGTTTTCATTCTGGATGTAACCACTGACTGTCACAAACCTCCCAAAGGACTTTAAACTATTAAGCACCTGTACAGTGGGGCAGAATGAAACTCTCAAAAACCAGGGACTTTAGACTTTAGGAGATGTTTGATTTGGCTTCAAAACTTCTAGCCCATCGTCAGCTTCACTCAGCAAGCTTTTGAATATTCCCACAAAGCAAAGCCATGAGCCAGAGAACCAAACCAGGCAAGTGCATTAACTTAGGAGCAGCAGCAAGTGCCATTAGAGAACATGTACGTGTTAAACAACAAGCACCACTAAATCCACAAGTAGCTTTTATCCTATTTGCTGTATCTCATGCACACAAAGTGTCTGCTTATTTGTTGTCTGGCTTAGATTCTGCTTGGTTTTGTTTTTATAAAGGATTAAAAACAAATTCTCACTTTAGCTCAGTGAAAAAATAGGGTCAGTATCTTCATTAATCACCATCGACAGCCCACTCCACCTTTGATCACAGCCACAAGACTCAGAAGATTCACTACAACAAAGCTGCCAATGACACTGCATTTCACATTAGCAATCTGGTGTAAAGAAAAATGTACCCCAAATGTAAAGTTGCTCTCAAGACTCACAACATAAAGCATGTGGTATTTTAAAGTTCATGAACTATTGAAAACACATATCTTAATTTGTCAAGTTAATTGCTAAATTACTTTATGATCAGTATGGCTTCAAACTTCACTAACATTATGGAGGCCTTCTTTTCACTCTTCTTTTCAGTGCTTTTGCAGTTTGAGTTAACTGTTTTCCAAGAAGCAGGTGCCCAACTCCCACTCCTCTGCAGTCTCCTGATCACCATATAATACCTGGCTGTAGGATTAGTCCTAGAGAACATCATTCCCATTAATCTTATGGCAAAGGGCTATCTCCTGCAGAGTACTCAATTTGACTTGATGTGTCTTTTGCAAACATTTTTTGTGAACAGGCAGGAAGAAGAAAGGGAAAAGAGGATGATTGCCACTGTCTCCTCTAACACTGGTGAGGGCACCAAGTGAAACTTGCAGATAGCAGGTTCATACAGGAAACCAGAGCTGGTAGTTCACAGAATTAAGCTTTGGAGTACTTTTTTATGGGACATTAAGAGTGGCTGAAACCTACATAAGCTTTACAAAAAGGGATTACATACAGTCACTGGGGAAAAAAATCCATGAAGAAATGTCAAAAAATATGTTCTTCCCACAGAGAGCACCAGTACCATGAGTGTGCTGATTCTAAGGAAAAAAAGAAAAGAAGCCTATGTTGATTAGCAAGTTATCCTTCCCATGAATCTTAGTAGGTATTAGGGAAAAAATAACTAGAATGTGTTCCTGATTTAACAGTATTTCATGCAGGTCTGGGCAAAAAGTTGAAAAAAAAGAATGGACTCTACATGATTAAGTATATTTGCTTTAAGAATAATTTAAGAGGTTAGAGCTCACCTTAGTTTCTTGCATTTTTATCACTGAACACTTTAATTGCCCTTTTATTATATTTGTTCAGTAATTTTTACATTCACCTTTAATTATACTTTTTTATTGCATGGAACTGGGATCAAATTTAGATGAACTGCTTTAAGTGGAAGGATTATAAATTCTGGCATATGGCTGGAACATTAAACTGAACACTGTTCCTTTAGTATAGAAAAAAATCTGCCTGGATAATCTATAAAATGCCAAGAGAGCCCTTTCTCAAAACAGTGTGAGTGCTTATAGGAGTCAGCAAGGAGGACAGTGAGAGCTAAACACATCACCAAGCATTTTGACCACTTTATTTTAACTGCCCAGGTTTGCCACATTTTTTTCCTGCTCCTCTTAGAGGAAAGCAAAACCCAAGATGAATTCCAGTCTTTTTAATGAGATGGATGGCAAATCTCCTTCAAATACTATTTTGCTTTTGTGATATGTTGATAAACACATGCTGCCTGTATCCAGTGAAGCTGCCCTATCAGAGTGAGATGTCAGAGAGAAAAAGCTTTACAGCACACTGGATGTAAACAACAACAATTTCACAGCACCAAGAGCTCTTAAAAGTTTCATAACTAGTTAGAAATCTTATTAATTAAACATGAGACATATTATTACAGCTCTTGTGCCAATTAAGCACTGAATTGGTGCCCTGCTATACAGAGTGACAATGCTGTTGTCCTTTGGATCTTACATCAATGTTTTGACTTATTAGTTTGGGTGTTTAATCTAGATTTTCAAACGTGGAATTAATAAAAACTGAAGGCTTCCATTATGTAGCCATAGCAGTGGCCATATTCAGTAATTCAATCACTTCTCATGGGCTTGTACTAATTATATCAATTCCATTTTATTTAAATGCCTGTGAAACATTTTGATTCAGAAGGGGTAAAAAAAAACCCACACCAAAAGCAGAATTTTATATTCACCTCAGTAATGCATTAAACTCTCAATTTGACCAGCATTTTAACTGCCCTCTTTGAAATCAGCAGCTTTTAATTTTCAACTTTACCCCAGATTCTTCTGCAAGGCATTTGATGTTTCCTTCTCCCTGGGAGAGGTAGTGGGTTGGACATAAGGTATTTGATGACTGATACAATAATAGCTTTAGTTTCAGCTGAATACATAAATTGAGGGGGAAAAAATGAAAAATGCAGTTATTATTGTGTGGGCTTATATGATTAAAATTCCACGAGTAGCTCCTGGCTTCTAGGTAGGAGTAGCTTCCATAAACCTGACCTGGTATTTTCTGCCTGAAGTTATGACAATTCTTCTACTTAGGTAGAAAATAATTTCTTTTCCAGTGAATTTCCTTTCAATAGCTTTCATTGCTCCCACAGTTGAGCCACCTGCTTTTTCTATGTGAGACAGGAGAGGCGTGGCAGCCAGTGCTAGAGGGATGCTCATGAAAGCTGTAGTGGTATGAAAGACCCATGAGAGTCACACACCAACAAGATTTTCTGAGTGACCCTGAGAGCAAGGAAGAGTCAAAGTTAAACAATTTAAGTTGGTATGCTGTGTGCTCCTAACCCAGCACAGCACACTGCATGGTGACAGCCAGGGACAATAAAGGGAAATAAAGAAAAATTAAAACAGCCAAAACCAGTCCATGGGTTGTATGTCACAACCACTTATGCTTTGTCTGGTGGTGTATGGAAAGAGATTTCATGGGCAATCTGTGCTTTCTGTCCCCCAAAATATTTTCCCTTAGCTCCACAGGGAAGAGAAATGTGCAAAGCCTATTTCCCTTGTGCCACTCCACCTACAGGTCTTCTACTTGGAAAGAGCAGAGGAGACATCCTGCAGCGCTACCAAGGATGGCACACCATATCTGCCCACAGCAGAAGCACTGGAGTTTTCCCTTCTCCCACCCCAGCCTTCATGGTTTCTCTGCACAAGGCAGAGAGAAAAGGAGATCTAAGACAGTTTTGCTTCCACAAAGGCCAGGGAACAGCAAGAACACCCCTCTGCTTCTGCAAGCAGAGTACAGTCCTGTTTGGCCCCTTTCCCCGCTGTTTTCTTCACAGTGGCTGGGGTCTGTGTTTTCGGCTCCAAAACAACAAGAACTTTCACTTATCAGATGAATAATTTTAAGGGTTGTGCAAGGAATAACTGAAGTGCCTGTTCCCACAGTTTCCACAGGAGCACCAGGAGCTATCACTTGACACGGGGTTCACAAGAGACATAAGGACTAATTCTAGTCCTTTTTTTTTGTTTGTTTGTTACAAATCCAGGACTAGAGACACTTGTTCTTACTTGGACAGGAAACTGCTCACACCATCTAAAGAAGTAGCCACTGATATAAAGTCCTATTTCCTTCCCACTCCCCTGCTCCTACGAAGGGCACAGCTCAACCAGAGCATAGACATGGCTTTTCTCTTAAATGAGATGGAAATTCACCTCAGGGAAGACTCATAAATACCAAATTACCTACTGCCAACAATTGTGCTGGACTATATTTTACCTGTCACATCTATACCTCTGGTCAAGTAAGAAGAACCTCTTCCTGGAATACTCATACCAAGCCTGTCACTGCTATTGACCTAGTCTTCAGAAAAACTTCAAACTATTAGCTATATTACATAGTATTAAAATTATTATCTCTTTAGCAACTCCCATCCTTGTACTGGCATTTGTAATGACCAGGATAATCTCCAGCCATCCAACTGCCTTTGTCCACGAGAGGTGACATGTCCTGAATAAGCAGAAAATTCCCCTCTTGACAGGACATTTCAGGCAATAGAAGGACACAGAGGGAGCAGAAGCAGCAAGGATCACATATTTCCTCCAACTGCAACAAACACCAGGCCTGAACATCAGGCAGGAATCAAGATTTTCAGAGGTTCAACAGGTGTGCTAGTCCATTGCTTCTTCACCTCTTCAAACCTGGGAATCCTCTTCTGAAAATAATTAGCAGGCCATCTTGCACAGGGCAGATCAATTTATAACCAGTAGATCCACTGAAACTTTGAATATTTATTAATTACTCTTCTGTGATGTGTTAATTTGGCATGTGTGTGGAAATGCCCACGTATATCTTCCATTGTCCAGTTTGCAGCCGTTCCCACAGGGCAGAGGTGGAGAAGCTCTGGTGCAATGAACTGGAAGCAGCTGAACAGGAACAGAGAGTCAGCTGTACCTGTGTGATCCTTGACAGCTGTTTTCCTGCAGCACCAAAATATCTGCTGGGAGTAACTGTGAGCTGTCAGACTAGAAGGACTCAAGGTGCCTCTGTTGAGGAGATTAGAAGATTTAATTGCATTTTTTGGGAAGGGATCCCGTTGTCCAATAAGGTACTAGAGGTACAAAATAAGGAGATTTTAATTTAAAGAAATAATAGGAGGAAGACTGTTCCCAGCCACACAGATATAAAAAAGACAATTTCACGTCTGGATGATTGACTCCAATTTACTACAATCTTGTAACAATAATCATTTCAATAATGTGGCTTGCCAAGGGTTTTAGGGCAGCTAACTGAATTATAGCAAATCTTTACAATTACAACGTTTGTAATGAACGCAGTTAGTGAAGCCTCAGCGGCCTTCCCTTATCATTTACCAGTGAGTGATAGCTCATGGGAGGAGGCCACCCTTCAGCAAAGAGCAGTGGAGCAGCACACAAACCAGCCAAGCCTCAGCTTGACAGCTTCAAGGAGACAGGGCTGCAGGGGCACATGGGATGTGCAGAGGCTCCCCGTGCCACTCTTCATCATTCCTGCTAAGGACTGTCTGGAAACTGAAAGAGAGGAAATTCAGACCAGATATTAGGAAGAAATTCTTTATTGTGCGGGTGGTGAGGCTCTGGCACATGCTGCCCACAGAAGCTGTGGGTGCTCCATCCCTGGAAGGGTTTAAGACCTGGCTGGGATCCTGGAGAGTACCCAAATTGTGCCCTTTGGATGTGACAATTTCTCCCCTTTGTAGAAATCAGCATCCCCCAGCAAGTTCAGTGTTTTTTAAACCTCAGTCAATTACAGTTTATGACTATAACAGGAAAAACTAAAAAGCAACAAGAAATATGTCCATGACAAAAGCCATCACAAGACACTCAGATGGCTCTTCTTCCTGACCTACACCATCATAAAAAGCTGGAGAGTCAATGTCCCAGTCACAAGGTCAAGTTTTCCCTGTGAGAGAGCCCAGCACGTGTGAATGGATGACTTTGTCCAGCTCTTCTCACTCAGGCTGCTCACCAAGGCTTTTCTGAGCACACACGCAAGATCTAATGTGGAAATCATCAAACCAAGTATGTAAATGTGCATGTAATTGCTGATACCCACACTGGAGCTTGTTAGTGACATTCCTTCACAGTCTACAGAGACAGGAACAGCTTTGCCTTGTTCAGAGGTGACTTCTAAAGACTTGAGATCTTGTCACCAAGAACTGCCTGTGCCTCGAGGTTGCTTTATAGTGAGGGTGGCTGAGGCTGAGGCCAATGACAACAGTGTGACACAAATGATGTGAAACCCAACCCAGCAACCAAAATATGTTCCTTGTCTGGCACACAAATGTCTGCTCACTGTACCCTAAGGTTCATGCCTGACACATTGCAGCTGCCCTGGCTGCCTCTCCCTGGTGTGGGCATGTGCTTGGCTACAAATGGACCACAAGGATTTACTGCAGTAATAAATTATACTCTGGGCTTCTCTCTGGTCAGTGTTGACTTCTGCAAGCAACCAGTGGGAGCACAGGCTGGTAGAGCCTCAGATTCACACTGCAAATGTCAACCATCTTTTGGTTTGACACAACCTTCCACCACAGCCAGTAAGTTCACACACACTCTCAGCTGGTTTCCTTCACTGGACTAACGTGTGATGTGTGACTGTGTCTGAGACTTCTGAAACTGACTGTTGTCCTTACATAAATAAATAAGCAATAAACAAAGCAAGTAGCCCCTTCAGTGGGCTTTCAGGAGCTCTCTGTAGCTCCTGAACCTGGTCATTAACAGCACAAATTATCGCCTTCTGCAGTCGATGGGAATTTGCAACGCAGCAAAATGAAAATGGTGATGAAAAAGATGAAAAATCATCTTTTTCATCACCAGCTATGAAAGTCAATGGTTCAAAAATTCCCAGTATGCTGAGATCACAGTTTTTCCTATTGATAAATAGTCTTTTCCTTTGTGTTTCTTGAACTCCTGACTGCCTCTGACAGCTGCCTCTGATTCTGATACCCAACATTACCTGAGAAAGCAGGCAACTTTTTCTGCTAGGTTTCTGCAGCACCTGACAAGGCAATGTGGACAATAATAAGGATTCATATCCTTCCAAAGGTGGTTCAGTGAGTTCATAGAGATATCAGTGTCTTCTTGTAAAGAGAAAGGCTGAAAGACTTGAGTGCTCCCATCTCCCAACTTCAGGAGTTGCTTTGTCACTTAGCAGTATTGATCATTATAAGCCTGGGATATTTATTGTGCTGCTCTGGTTTCTTTGCCAATTAGAATTATAACTAATTCAGTCAGAAAAACCAATAACCCACCTTAAAACTTTACTTTTCTGCCCTCATGACTTGACTCTGATGGCTCTTGGCAGACAACACTCCTCACACTCAGTCTGCAGACAAAGCTTGGTTTTCTTAATGTCAGCACAGCGAGCCAAGGTAGCTCTGCATTGCGCAGATGTACAGCACCCAAGAGGGAGAGAACAAAGAGCTCCCTCACATTCCTGTGTGTTATACGACCATGGAAAGAAACAAAAATACATCCCAAATAAAAATTAGGAGGTCTTTTGTATCTGAATTATTCAAATGGGAGTTTGCTTTTAAACCTCAAGCTCGAGGTAGTTTTCTCCCACAGCATGGCCCACATTCAGGATATTGAATATATAACTATACATACAGCTGGGTGTGTAACTATGCTGAACAAAGGGGAGAGCTGGCAAAGCCCTGCCACTGAACCTCCTGCCCCAATTAACCTCGCTCCTGAGTGGTGCTATAATTGACTTCTGCTCTTTATTAAATGCAGAAGCACTCAGTCCACTGCTCCTGAGCTTAGCAAGCTCTCAGCTGAGCCTTTTCTTTACCCCCTCAGAGGAACAATGAGGCAGCGTGAGAGCTGCAGCTCAGCCCACGCCCTCATCTCCCCTATGGGGTACCCACGTTTGGAAGAGAATGGCAGAGCCTACGTGGGGTGTGCTCTCAGAAGCAGAACCAACACTCCCAGCTGCCCTGTCCTAGTCACAAACGCATTTTGTTTTACTAAATTGTTGTGGAGAATATCTCAGTTGCCAGCAGAGAAGCAATGTGTTTCTCCATTAGGAAAAATCAAAACTCCGGTTCGATTTCTGAAATAAAAATATTATTCTTCCCTCTCTCCATCTGTTAAAAAGAGCTGCAAACTTCCAACCATTTCTGCTAAGAGAAATCAGACTTCCTACTCCAATGGGCAGAACCTTCACCAGGCTCTGCCTGCTGGCAAATCCTCTGCAAGCTGAAGAAAATTTTTTTTTTTTATTTCAAGAAGTCAATGCATGCACTCAGAGCTCACAAACACCTTTGCCACTGGGTGGGGGTACCTGTTGAGAAAAAGGGTATGAGCTATCACTGCCAAATGAACCATTAAGGGCACTCACTGCAGGCCAGAGAGCAGAAGGTGGGCTCTGCAATTGCTTGACCTTTTGTTGTCCCTGACAGAACAGGAGTTTTATCTACTCCAGAGAAAATGGGAGGAAATTCTACCATCTTCCCCAGCCTGGCATTGTACAGAAGCAGAGGTTAGCCCAATCCTACTCTTAAAATACCAAGTTAGGACAGCAGAAAGGTACAGTCTCTGACTTCCCTTTAGAAAACACAAGCTGGCAACAACTTAGCTACACTGAAGTTAACAGGAACCAATTCCAGAGAGTCCAGAGGTAGAGAAACAATCAAGGAAGGGGTTAATTCCTCCAATGCCTTGAGCACTGTTTTTGGATTAGAAACTCGGAGCTGAGGATTTTCTGTTGAACTGAGTTATTTTTCAACATTAGCCTTGATTTTGTGACTGAGCTGTGATATCCTCTCTGGGAAAAAGAGACAAGGTTGTCCTTTCTTGTGGCTTTGTTCTCCAGCTTTTCTGGCCATTCTATATGAATGTTTAGTCAAAGCAAATGCAACAGGTTGTATTTCTAAGATTAATATTCTTGGAGATCTGAAAAGAAAGCCAGTTTTTTCCAACTAGAGGTTGTCATAGTCCAGCCCATCACTCCAGTAGTAGAGTTTGGTTCTTCACCAGCCCTCATATGTGTCAAAATCACCTGAAATTCCTTCCTTCCTTTGTTCCTTGGATTTTTCCTTTTTACCACAAAAATATTGTTAATTGACAGAGTATGAAAGGGATTCAATGGCAATGAAAAAAAAAAAAAAAAGAAGCAAGTTTCATTTTTAAAGTGATGCCAAATATTACAAGCTTTGCCCCTTTTCTCTCCCTTGGTGAAAACTGCTTCAGAGAGACAACTTCCCACAGATCTGGTTAAGAAGTAACTGTGGTAGCTCCACACAATTAATTTTAAGTATTTCACTTCCCCTCACTGCCAATGTTACGTATTTGTTCACTGTGTTCAGAGGAAAGGTCTAAACATACCCAAACTGCACGCAAAAGGATCTTCAGAAGCTCTGTACATGCCAGAAGGGTCTTTTTACTCAGCAGGCTGCATTTTGGATACCAGGAGTACTTTAATGAAAGAATTTCTGTTCAGCTCTCCTATCCACAAAAAGAGCATTCCAGGGTGAAATACAATTAAACACCTCAAGCATCACTTTTCTAACATTATAGTTTTTCAAGGCATATTTTTCTAAATCTCATACTGAAACAAGTTGAAGAAAATATAAAAGCATTATTTATTCTTTTGTCAAAGAGAAATTCTTGATCTTCAAAGCATGAAAAGGTTCTTCTACATTTCATCTACTAACTTGCATATTTTTCACATTTTGAAAACTGTTATACCACTTGATCATTTTCCATTTTTTGTAAGAGAAGCATTCAAGGAAAAAGTTCCCAATAATGATGTTTAAAATCTGCTCTTGCCCATTCTGTCAACATAGTGGTTTTCAAAATTTGCTTATGACCAATAATACAAGGAATAGAGAAAATAGAGAGTAACTCTTTACAGGGCAGTAGGAGACATTAAAGGATTTGACTTTATCCCATACTCCATTAAAAAAAAAAAATTGTAAAATAAGTCTATGTTTTTTCATAAGACATCCTAAGAAATAATTTTCAAAGCCTTATGGAACATTTTGGCCATTTTTGCACTATTTCAGGTGACCCATAAGAAATCTGTCTTTCCCAAACTCTTTATCATGTGCTGTTTGTGGCTCTTCTGCACCTCCTGTGCGATCTTCTGGTTCTGCCTAACCCCAAATTAGACAGCCAGATGTCCTACAACCACTGTAAAATATTGATATATGTCCCAGAGGCTGACAGGCAGCTGTATGGCCATGAGTGATGACTCTGGAGCTGAGGGAGATTTTGTATTCAGCACCCACAGCTCCTGCTCTGGGATGGTTGTTCAGACTTCCAGCACAGATGCCAATTATGACACTCAAACACTTGACCTCTGCAGCTCTAAATTTTGTAGCTGATCACAGAGCAGTCGAATGGTGATGACTTTTAGTCACATCAGCCTGGTCTGAATTTAAGGCCCTGAGGCAGGCTTGAGAACAGAAAGACCATTTTCCATTACCAGAGCCATAAGGGTTGTTGGAAAACATATTGACATTAGAAGGCAGGCTAAAAGCAGCATTTTATCTTTGAGTTTTTATTAGTAACTCAGAATTTCCTATCCAGAGCTTATGTTATAAATGTTTAGTCTTACAGTTCAGGTCTAAGTTCGACAGATTAGATCTAGGAGTGGTATCATAAATATTCTTAAAAATAATTTCCTGTAAGACAAATAAATGCTGCACAATTACTTTTCACACCATAAACAAAAAAATTAAAAAAAAATAAAAGAAGAGCAAGAAATGGTCAAATCAACATTAACAACTGCCAGATGGATTCATTCCATATAAATGACACCTCTGCCTAAGCCACAGAAAGAGGAAGCATGGACTGATACATACTCCTTGAATAAAATAGCTTTATATTTATCCAAAGAGGTGTCTCTGTAGCCCAAAGGTTAGTACCAGAGGCAAAAGAGAACAGTTTAAAGGCAATGGGCACTCCTGCAAAATGTCCAGTTGGGGAGACAAAAGAAGCAGAAGCTAAAAACAGAAACCTGTCAACATGAATCTTTGGGACATCATTTATCCTGTTCACAACAACCTGCAGGAGTGAAAATTTCATTGCTGTTCACTTGTTACAAAGTGCAAAACAAAATTTAGTAATGAAACACAGCAGCTTTAAGGCTACATTTCTTAAAAATGCCCATGAAGTTATTTGTTCTGTATGTTTTGAGACACTTCAAGTGATCCCTTTAAGTTATTCTGTTTTGTGGGTACAGCAAACCTGAAATTCTGTCCTACATCCAGCCCTATATCTGCAGTGCCTTTGACAGACAAGCACCTGCCACAGGCTGGGGTCATAAAATCCTAAATACACAAAGTGAGCACACCTTTGAAGCAGCTCAGTCCTTATGTAAATTATTGCACCTAAATTTTTATCCCCAGTAAAAAGGGTTCCTATTTCAAATATTTCCCATAACATGGATAGTGTAATTTATGTGATAACAGAAGTAAAGGCCAAAATATCCATGAAATAACCCTTCACTGTCACTGCAGTGGTAGCATGATGTTAATAATGGGAGGGAATCCTGTCACTCTACAAAGTTCAGCAAGGCTGGCAGGAGAGCACAGTCATGTTGAATACCAGAAACCAGGGGCTAACACTGAAAGACAGAAGAAATTGCCCTCTCAAGAGCATGTATTTAATTTCAGGCATGTCTGTATGGGAAGTGTTTGTACAAACAACTGTGAGGAGCTTAGGCTTTTTAAATGTAAAAGAATTTAGTAACAGCCATTAACTTAGAGAGCACAGATTCCTGACAATTAAAAGCTCTTTTCCTCTCAGATGCAGAAATATTTGCTGAATAAATAAGCAGGAAAGAGAAGCTGATGGTATCTTTAAGGAAACCCATGTAATACATTAAGATATATGAAAAATCAAAGTAGGAGTTTTTATTTGGCAAAGTAATGTACCCACTCTGCTGCCCAGGAGCATAAAGGCTGTGGCTGTGTCCCAACATTCAGCTCCCCTATGGCAGCTACAGGAATAACTTCATTGTGTAGTTCTGCAAAGTCTAGGGGGTGATTTCCCTGGTTGTTTTTCCTGAAGAAGAAAAAATAAAAATAAAAAAATATATTAATAAGAGTATCTCACAGAAACAAGAATCCATTTAGGAGCTCTGCTAAGAATGCCAGCTCTTCCCCTGAGGTGTGGAAAACTGTGGCAATGGTAGACAGGAGAAATTATATAAAGGTGACACTGTTAAAGTAGATTGCTCTTTAATTGTCCGCCCTGGGCAAATAATATCATCTTTTTCCATTCTTCATTCTGCTTCTCCCCCACATCCCTGACACTAATGTAAAGTTTCGTGTTCTGACTATTAATAAACTGGTAATGTTATAAAAATCTTACATCTAGTTGAATAATACTGACTTAACAGCCCAACCACTGATCAAATTTATTTCTGTGTAAAGGAAGAATGTCTGCTTTGATATCAGTGGCACTGTATTAGCTTAAACTTGAAGATCAGAGTCACTCTTAAGATTCCTGTCTAGGATAAAGCTTTTTTCCTCTCCTGTTCATTTCTCTGCAGTCTGAAGCCAGTTTAATTTTCAAGAATCATATTGCTTCAAGAGCAGACTCTAGGCAAATTCCCACCAGTTTGATTGAAAGGTGAATTTTAAGCTGATGCAATCAAGCAACAGGAAAATATAAGATGTTTTGAAACTTCTTTCCAAGGAGGTATTTCAACTGGGCTAAGAGTAGCTCACGCTGATTTAGCCTGAGAGGAAAAAAGAGCTTGCACACCTGTTACAAGGTTTGTCCTCAGCCCGAGGTCACAGCCCAGCAGCTGAGGTGCAGGAATTAACTCAGCACAGACACTCAGTCCTTGGAGCACAAAGGGGCAGCAGCTCCACAAACCAGTCCAGCCCAAATGTGAGCACCTGTCTGATCTTAGCTGAAGTCAATTACTTCCTCACTCGACCTAACCCGAATAATCCATTATCCCTCTGAAATACAAATACCTATACAAGCTTTGGGCTTGTTGACCAGATCAAATACAAATTGATTCAAGTTGCATCAATACAATTTACTTAAGTTTCCTCACTTGTACCTCACTCCATATCCTAAGCTTGGGTATTTTGCCCATGATCTCAATGCAGATTTAAATAGCCTCTTGTTAACCAACAAAAATGTTCTGTGCCTCACTGTGAGGCTCCCACAAATCCTTATCCCTGCTTTTGCTGTGTCTGATCCTGGAATTGCTATGCAATTCTCTTGGATCTCATGGCTGTGATGTTTGTGACTGGGAGAAGAGCAGCTTGAAGGATCAGCCTCCAAAACCCTTATTATGGTGGATACAGAGAGACCCACACTGCCATCAACAGCACCACAGTCCCATGCTGACCAGTGCTTCTCCTGGCCTCAGAGGGAAGGCCTCTAAGAAAATATTCTTCATATTTTCAGTGTGTGCCTACAGCTCACTCCCTGCAGTTACACTTTTCCCTTGCTATGTGCCTAAAATCAAAGCTTCACTTGCTTGCTGGGATCCAGCACACAGGAATGTCTTGTTAGTCCTCCTCTGAATATCCCTCCAGCTGAATCTCTGACATTTTTATCCAATCTGTTCTTTTTTCAGACTGTAGCACCTTGATACCAATACTGTTTTGCATCTTCACTCTAGCCTCTGGTTTTCTCGTCACCGCAACTTTATTTTCTGTGCAGCACTCTCCAGGAACAGCTGCTGCTGTTCCACCAGGAAATTCCTTCCTCCCTCAGTCTAGCTCTTGGGAGGCTGCAGGTGTTCTCCAGCCCCCCAGTTTCTGTCTGTGCTGATGGATAACCCAAAACTTCCTGGGTATTCCTGCATTCAGGTGTGCCCAGAGAAGTGTTTCTGCAGCCCACACCAGCCACAGGACCACCTAAGAAAGGCTATTACCACAACAGGCTTTGAAGGAAGCATTCCTTTTCCAGTTCCAGAGATCTCAACCTCTGCAGCAATACTGCTGCTACAGTATCCCAGGTTCTAAATCTGCTTGGCTTTTATTACACATCCTGCCTTGTTCCCAGCTGTTATGTATTTGAGGAGGAGCCTGTGTAAAGACCACCCCATGCCCCACCAAATCACAGGGGGTGCTCATCTCCAAGGGATGAGCTGGTCCCTGTGCCTCCCAAAGGGGACATCCCCCCATCTTCTCAGCACCCCAGCCTTCCATCTAGCTGCTGGACTTCATGGGAGTAGGCAGGAATTTGGGATCAGCATTTCCTCACAAGTGGAAGGGTTTGCCAGTCAGCCTGCAACTCTTTTGAAAACTAGACCAGTGTTCTGCAAAGAAAGAATAAGCTTAATAAAACAGTCTTGGAACAAATTTATAGAAATGAAAAGGAAGCACTCTCTCTCAGCTAACTGCATGCTGGCTGGGCTCCAGTTGCTGCTCTCTTTATTTCATCCAGCTGAAGTGCTGTCGGGGCCTGTCTCAGCTCCAAGAGCCACAGTCAGAGCCTGGAAAGCCTGAGCAGTTCATGCTGAACTCAAACACCTTCACTACCTTCCAGGTCCTTAGGCATGGCCCAGAACGGGGGTGCTGCCCTGGGGATGCTCCCATCCCCACAGACCCCTTCTCTCTTTGCAGGTTGTACAGATGCAGACATCAGTGTTACCTGCAGCTGATAAACTCAACCTTTAATCAAGAGATGCATTTTTACCACACAAACTGTGTAGTAAAAGATTGTTGCCTCTTACAGCATGCCTTTAGGAATGTGGGTATCCCCTGGCATAGGCCAGACACATCCTGGTATCTCATTTGTGTGGCCACTGCACTCCAACCTTTTCTGACCATAAACAGAGGGAATAACAACTGGGTTAGCAATGTTCCCTGCAGGCAGCCCATGTTCTCTCTGTGGATGAGATGCTATCTGCCCCCCAGCAGGGTGACATTCCATCCTAAATCCATGATGATGAAATATCTCTCCTGCCAAAAAAGTGTGTGCTTACCCTCGCTCTCCCCAGCAACACTCCTCCACCTCTTTCCCTGCAGCCAGCACTGCTCTGACCCTGTGAGCAGCCAGCTCAGGCCAAGCTGCTCTGCAGTCTGGGCTTTGCTTGCTGAAATCCCTGGGCCAGCACATCGAGGGGGTGAACACACAGCAGTGCCTGTGCTAAGGAAGCAGCTGGAGGTCTCTGTGGACAAGGGGAAGGGGAGTGGGGCCACTGATTTCAGGAACAGCCTGTGGTCAAGTCAGCTCAACCACCCACTTCATGCCCAGTCCTTACAGCTGAAAGCTGCATTTTGTACAAACACATGGAATCACTGCCATGTGCTGTACAAAGGATGGGGTTAGAGACACAGGCGACAGTGGGGACTAACAGGAGGAGAGGAGAGGGCAAATTCCTGATTTGACTGACCAGTTCTGATGCCAGGCTTCACACCTTCATTGCTGAGTCCAAGGACATGTGGAATGCCAGCACTAAACCTTTAGCAATGCAAACCTTTAGCATGTGCATAGGGTGGACATTTATTCACTTCCCACACTAAATGATGAGTTGTGCAATCCTGCAGCTCCTTTGAGGCTCATCTTTCCATCACACCATGATGTCACTTTACCACTCAACACATCCCAAAGCTGCAGCCTCCACAGCTCTGCTCCACACACAGTCAGAAGCACCACTCAAATGTATTTCAGTCTCCAGGTTTCTAAGCTCACACATGGCACTGTTACAATAGGTTATGAAACCACTCCCATGCCTGGCTTTGGTAGTTTCATGTTTGGTTTTGGTGAAAACAGCGAGGGCATTCTTGAGGAGCTGTTCTGTCATCTCTGTTACAGGGGTGATGGCAAATGTCACTTGAATCTTCACCTATATGATAGCTGAAACTCAGCTTGCTACTTGTGGACTTCCATTTTTAAGTGCTTGTTGCTCGACTGTTTCAACAATTTAGATAAGCTGGAAAAACAAAGGCACACACAGCCTTCTGGTAATTAATTTGTTTCAAGCTAGTTGATGAAATATGGAGAGCAGCAGCTAAATCCAGCAATGACTGATGCCAAAAGCTGCCATCAGTGGAGAGGACCTGTGCTCAGCACAGTGTATCAAGTTCAGAAGTGAGCCTGAAAGGTGCTGGGGAGACAGTGAGTAAAATGTTGGCATTTTACTTTAAGAACAATGATTTCAGTGGAAGATGTTACCTTAATAAAATATGTTTTGTACCTACTCTTAGTAAATCAGAGCGAAATCAACAGTCTATACAGGAGAGGAAGACTAGAACTCAGCTTGCAAGCAGACTGAATTATTTCTCACTACAGATTTGAGGTTATTGGCAGACAGCCCATGTTGCCATTTACTCCTCATAGCAAGCATGTTTTAAAAAATATTTTCCATATAGACAGACACACTGTAGCCACTGAGACTCCAGAGAGCTGCCATGTAGGCCCTCCTGCCCTTTGGAGGCTCCAGTTTGATTTCCAGGTAATACAAATCAGAACTGAAATTGCAATTATGTCTGTAGCAGAAAACTGCTGGTTCCTTCTCCACATGGCAAATAACCAAGAGAAGGGCAAAATGTTCCCAAGGAGGAAGGAGATGCACACTGTTTTCTTTCCTCCCATGAGATACAAAACAGTGCCTCTTACAGTCCTGAAATTTGCCTTGAATAGATGTTACTGTGTCTTTATCAGAATAACATCTTCATTTGTAACTGGGGAAATGTTAGGCAGAAAAATTGATAATTGTAATGTTTGCTTATACTTGATTATTATTTTTCTTCTTGTTGTCCTTCTCCCTTTTATATTTCAGACAAGAATATCCCCATATTTAAATGCCTCTTTGGTTTCTGTTAAAATAAGCAATGAAACATTTTGTCTCTCCCACCCCCAAAAAGAACTTTACTCATTGAGATAACTTTTTACTGTTCTTCTCGGGGAGAAGGAACACTCTGTGGCCTATGCAGAGGTATCACCTGTGAGGTTTTCTCAGCAATACATTATGACTGTGTGTTAGTCCCTGTTTAGAGAGACCCTTAGGCTACTGCTTTCTTGTATCCTCAAAATAGAATTGCACCCACTTCTGGGTTACTAATTGATGCAAATTATACTGGCATAGCTGGTGAATTTCCTGCTTGAAATTAGCAACCATTTCAATGGAAAAATCGTTTAAAAAGAAAAGGACTAAGTAAATAAAAAATGCTGTTTGTTATGTTGTTGGCTAGGCTGAATCTGCTAATGTTTTAAAAGTACTTTTAAAGTTATTTTCTTTTAATGAGCTCAGCTAAAATTCAGAGGCTACTGTTTTAACATTAATGTGTGATCTGGTTGGGTTTGTTTGAAACTGTTGTTGGACAAGAATTTGCACAGTTACAAAAACTCTAGGTGTATTAGTGCTCAGGATGGATGGAAAGAGGAAAAGGAGGGGGATAGGGGAGGCAGTGTGGGAAGGAGACAAGGTGTTTTATTACAGACAACCAACATATCTGCATTCAACACTAGGATTAGTCAGAACTTCCTTCTCTTCTTGCATTTTTTCGTGTAACTAGCAGAGTGCTTTTCAGAAGCCAAAAACTCAGAGAGAAGATGCAGAAAAACGTGTCTGTTTCAATAACTATTTTCTTCTGACTCCCAAAATATCCTCCTTTTGGTTGGCCAAATAGACTTCTAGCAAGAGCCTCCTTTTCCTCAGACTAACCCCATTATTTCCAAAGCCATCTCAGCAAAGCAGTGTTTTCATTTTTTTGTAAAGGCCATGAATGGAGAGCCTTGACCTTCCCTAGCCTGTTCACAACACGGGCACGAGCGGTCAGCTCTGAGCATTAACCAAAATTCACTGCACAAAAAGGAGGTGCTGAGGAAACCTGTAACCAAAGCATTTAAAATTATTAATAATTCCTCATCCAGTCTTTTGCAGGAAGAATGTGCAGTCAGTAGAGGTTCAGCCCAGAGCAAGAAGCTGCACCACTGGCAGAGATGAATGGCTTTGGGTAAAAGACCTGTTTCCTGACAGTTCCAGGGCTGACGGTGAGCGTGGCCTCAGGGTGGGAAGGCAGCAGGGATTGCTGTCCCAGGGAGCCTGCAGGAACACTGGAGGGGGATGTGCCATGCTGAGGAACACTGCTGTTTGTCTCTTACTCCAACCCACAGCCTAGAGAATCACAGAATCATTTAGGCTGGAAAAACCCTCTAAGATCATCAAGTCCAACCATTGACCCAGCATTGCCAAGTCCACCACTAAACCATGTCCCTAAGCACCACATCTTCACTTTTATTTAAATACCTCTGGGGATGGTGCCTCAGCCACTTTCCTGGGCAGCTTGTTAGAAGCTGGCAAGTGCTCAAGTGTTGCCTAAAATAGATGAAATGTGTAAATGTCTCTTTCAAAAAAATTGCCTACGGTGCTCACGGGATGGGCACTTCTCTTGGAAAACTCTTCTCACTCTTTCCTTACTCAAAACACTTTCCCTTTGAAGTTCACACATTACGTGCCAGCACAAGAGTGTCTTCTAATCTAATGTTAGCAGGAGAAAAAAAAAAATCTTAAATCTCATGATGCAATTGTAATACCCCTGGGAAAACAGGCAATCTTGTAGCTGTAAACCTCCTCTTCACCACACTCATGTTGTGGCCTTTACTCTCTTAGTTCTTTAATCTCAGCAATAGACTTGTGACTAATATAACATTTCAAGAGCTTTGGAGCAGGGATCACAGCAATTTCCTGGAGCTAGGATGAGATTACAACATTCAAAGATGTGATACGTTAATAAAAACAAATTAATCTGCTACAATACAAGGAACATCTTGAAGCATATTTATTAATTCCACTGGGATTATATGAACTGCTCAGGTCCTTAGGAATTTCCTGTATTGTGCTGTAATTTATGCCAGAGAGACTAGACCTGGTACCAGCCTGCTTATCTGTCTATGAACAGGTCAAGGATTAAGTGTTATCAGTGCATTAATAGACTTGCCTGGAGAGAACAAGGGTAAATGCATCATCAACAAAGGCAACCCTGCTAAAGTTGAAAATTGTTGAGTTTCTAAAATCTGTTGCAGAGTATATCGAGTACATTGGCTCTCAGCATTGTGTGCCTCTGAAGAGGGAAAATGTAGCTCTACAGTGGCTTCCCAAGTGGAATTCTGTGTGGGATGAGAGCACAGGGAACCTGCAGTAAACCTGCTCAGCTGGGGGGTCCATGGGCAGCTGGGCTGGAGCATCCCCCTCCATGGGAGGGTGTGAGAGGGAGCCTGACAGGCACAGCAGAGAGGCCAGGCTGGTGTGCGGTGTCAGACTCTGTTTATTCCTGGGCTGTTCCTGGGGTTTGGAGACAAGAAATCAACCAGGACTGCTTTGTGGAGGTCCTGCAAGGGGATTTCCACCAGAGTTGTGTGGATATAAAGATCTCCATGGCTTAAAAAATTATTTACATTGTTTTAAGTCTTCCCTGGTCTGTTGTCTGACCCCCCAAGATGCTGCTTGGCCTCTTGTGACCCCACCTCCATGAGCACCTGTAATCACCCCTGTTTGGATTCCAGATACCAGGGGCATGGCTGTAATCAGTATTTCCTTAGGCTGCCCTTCTTACCCCGTTTGTCTGTGAAAATAATGTGTGCCTGGTCTGTATAGTCTGCATTTTGTGCTTTTATAACTGTACTATAAACTGATTGATTCCTGCAACCAGCTAAACCTGGGGTGTTGGGGATGGCTAATATTCAAGCATGCTGATGAGCCACATGGCTTTGTATTCATCCGCTCAAATACTCATGCCTTGCTCACCAAGAGCAAAAAAGCTCTATTCACACAGAAAAAAGGTTTGTTTAACCTGAATAGTGTCACTTAATGCTGACACCAGAAAGTCAGAAACCTGCACATCAGCAGGTTTCTTTTATAATCTCTTGAGGTTCTACTTCAGCTGTTCTCTGCCCAGCTTGACTGTCTATTTGCCTCATCACAAATGATTGCCCATTTATTGTTGAGGCTAAAATTACCTACTCTAAATCCCTGCTAACTACTTCACTTACAAAAAGTGATGAAGAAAAAGATCTAGGCGGGGTTTTTTTGTTCCTCCAGGATCTTACTGGGCTAATGTCCTCAACCCCTAATTGAGGCTAAGGGAAATTCGATCACAAAAACCTATATTAAAGTAACACTAAGAATCTGAATTGAAGTTGCAATAGTGATGAATTTCAAAGATGGAGCTGAAATTCCCACTGAGCAGCCTCTCCTTACTGCATCCTTAAGCACAGAAACTTCACAAAATAAGAGTGTACTGCCTGCAGATTGGAGACCCATGGCTCTGTCCATACTGAGAAACCAAACTGGGCCCTGGGCTGGGCTCAAACTCCACCTGTGAATATCCACAGAATTTACACCTTAGTGCACCTCAGTATGGTTTCATTCATGATTCTGCCACAGAGCATCTGTGCATGGTCCAGGAGCAGCACTGAACCCTGGCTGCCCTCGTTGGGCTAAATGGGAGAGGACCCCCTCTCTGGGAGAAGAAAACACATCAGTGTGGGAGCAGGCAGTGAGAAAGAGCTTGCTCCTGTCTGTTTTCTTTCTTAAAGCAGTCATATCTATTTAGTAATTTTATAAGGATAAGAATGATAGGCCCATTAGGTGACAGTTAGCACCTTTCACTTTGAATTTTGTACCTGAAATTCCTTTCATTTTTCTCCCTCCTGTCCCTTCTGCTTTGGATTGAGCTCTATCCTCAGTGCATCCTTCCACTCCTCTCGGCCTGTCAAGGAACTTAACTGAGTCTGACTGTGCTTGGATCAAGCACAGCTCCTCAAGGGACCTGTGCAACCCAAATAAAATTAAATGTAGGGATTAAGATGAGTAGGGGAGGATGTGATTAACACAATCAATTAACCCAAGTTCTCTTGTGTGGAATGAGACCTACCGCATCCATGGTAAATTCTCATTAAGTTACTAATTTTATCATGGATGAACATAGAGATAACCCATCTCAGTCCCTTTTTGTAGCAGATGTTCAGGAAACACCAGTGAAAATGTGTCTGAGCCTGGTGCTCTTGTGCTTGGCCAAGTGTTCTGGCAGACAAGGGAGCTGATTTGTCCTGTGACAGGACCAGCAGCCGAGTTCAGGTACTCACATTCCCAGACCTGGAGAAGTCTGTCTGTGCAGGTTGAGCATTCTGCATGTTTGTGAGGGGGAAAAGGCAGGATGGAGAGCAAGAAACATGCCATTTTCTATTTTAAATACACATCAGCCCCAGCATGGGGTGTTGGTTCAACAAACACTGAGTGTGGAGCACTCAGAGCCGGATGGAACTCTGCCTCCAGGGGTCTGCAGGGACAGTAAATATTGTTTTCATCAACTTTCACATCTTCTAGAGAGGACTAAAAAAACCACTTGGATAAGCCATTCACAGACCTTCTCTGGGAAACATGGGAGCAGAGGAATTGAGGAATGACAAGAGGCAGCCCCAGACACCCTCCTGGCTGCTTTCAGTCCCTGGCCCTTTGCACTTCCTTGTTCTTCCATCCTTCCTTCCAGTCTGTTCCCTCAAACCCTGGCTGTGCTGTCAGCCCTGCTCTCAGCACCAGTTCTGCTCCTCTCTTCCCAATCCTGGTTATCCTTTTGTTCTCATCCAGCCACTGCTGCCCTGAGGAGCTGGCAGTCGCATTTCAGCTGCTCCTGTGCTGCCTGTAGTGCCCAGCAATGTGAGTGTGAGTGTGAGTGTGAGTGTGAGTGCACATTGCCCACACCGTGCTCCAGCTGTGCCTGCTGTGCAGTGCAGCAGCCTGCACCAGATCAAATTATTCCAACACAGACAAAATTAATTCCTCCCCCTCTGATGAAACAGAGAGAATTTTATTTCTCTCCTCATCTACTCTTTCAAAAAGACACAGAGGTGGTGCTTTAGGGCTTTTATAATCATATGACAGTTAGCACCTCAAATAAGTAACATTTACTGCGATTTCAAGTTCCTGAGGAGCCTGCTCACATCCACCACCCAGCAGACCCCAAATGAGCAAGGAGCTGCTTGCCTGAGCAAGGGTTGCTCCAGAGGTTTTCCTGAGGAACCAAGAGGTGCTGCATGACCAAGATGTGGGGTTTCAGTCCTGATTAACTTCACAAAGGGCCATTTCTGAGCCATGACATTCCCAGCCCAACCAGCTGCTTTCCATCCCACAGTATCTCAGCTATGCCAAATATGTGATAACACTTAAAATTAATGCCAGTTCCAGAGTTATTCACAGGGTTAGGCAGATTTATTTCTGTAAAATGAGATCTTATTAAAACCTGACTGCTTTAGGAAACACTTTGAGCACGCATGGTAAAAGAGATAGTCTCTCCAGAAGGACTGAAGGGAGGTTAAAAGCCAGGTAGATATTCTTTCATAGAACATGTAGATGCATCAAAGGGGGACAAGGCTGTTTTTCTGCTCTTTTTGTTTGTATAAAAGCTGTTTGGCACCTATACTGTACGTGTTTGTTTGTTTGGCAATTGTCTGCCATATGGCTTTTCTCTTTTCTTCCAACTGCAGCTCTCTGTTTCCTAACAAACAGAAATCAGAATGACAGGTAAAATAACTGAACTTTTGTCAAAAATAGATGCACCTGGAGTCTTTTAAGAGCATGTGCATATAGCATGCAGATATAGCATGCATACATTTTGTTTTGGAGAGGGTCTGGAGACAGACAAATTCACTTCCACACCTCCGAAGCATAATAAAATCCTGTTTCTGTACCCAGGATGCAGGTTTTCTTCTTTCTTTAATTTCTTTTCCTTCTAAAATGTCAGCCTTTTAGGTAAGTGTCCAAAACACCAACCTTCTAATCTGCTAAAAATAAAAAAGGAGAGTTAAAAGCTTTTATCAAAATCCCACTTCCTTCCATTCTTGTGTTTGTTTTGATTTGTTCCATTTCCCTCAAAATAAGCCAACTTTGCTGTTCCAGACAGTCCTCCTCATGAAAACAGCTTAAAATATTTACCTCAATGAAACCTGGACACCTGCCTTATTTCAATAATCTCTCAGTGCTTTCAGTGAAGCAGATGCTGTTGAGTCAGACCTGCAGAAATTGTACTCTTCCTAGTCATTTTTGCTATCTAGAGTCTGCCTTAAAAAAAAAAATACTCTTCATCTGCATGCCACCTCGTTCTCTAAGAGGGTTGTAGGAGACACTGAAGAGAAAATAGTGCACAACATCTGGAGGCTGCTGAGCCTGCTCTGCCCAGCCTCCTCCCCGGGCTGGAGTCAGCTGTGCATCCTGCTGACTCAGACCCACCACGTTTTCAGAGGAGTAAAATATGACTGAAAAAGTGCTAAAGAGTTCATATATAATTAAAATTTGCCAGCTATGCCTAAATGAGTTCAAAATACCTTCTCCAGAAATCACTATTCCTATAAAATGAGATTTTTTCTTCTCAGATCAAAGAATAGTTTTAATAAATGAGGACATCTGTGGGAGCATTTCTTACTAAAGACAGTGATTAAATTCCTTCTGTTTCTAACCTGATCCCTCTGACTTATGGGAAGTATTTCCTGGGCAGGTGCTGGCAGCAGCCCACCCTTTGTGGGGTTTTTCTGCTGTGCAGGAACCCCAGGTCAGATCCCATTATCACCCATGGTTGTGATCACCTGAAAAAGCAGCAGATGAAGTCAGTGCCTGCTGTGTATCTGTCTGCTGAATTATTGATATCAAAGGTCATGCAGCTTCAGAAAACACCAAAATGTGGCATCCTTGCTCCTTCAGAGCTCTCTCAGACAATTCCCCTCATTTTGTCCCATCACAATGGAGGCTCTCCCCCCAGCCACAGAGCTCCTGGAGCTGCTGGGGAAGCACAGAGCAGCAGTTTTGCCCCACAGCAGTTGCAATACCTGTGCTGCAGCCACCAAAGCCCAGGCTTCAAGCTGAGATATTTCTGGGGAGGTTTCACAGAGGCTGCTGGCTGCTATGCAAAGTGACCAAGGTGTCTCTGGTGCAATAATATCAGACAGCTGTTTTCCCAGACATGTTTTGTAAAAGCACTGAAATTTCTATTGACCTCCAGCAACACAAATAATTTTCCACTGTTTTATCATATTTACCGTGTGCTGGATGGCATGAACAATGTGCAAATGATTAGAGAGGGATTTGTAAGGACTTAAGGAATGCAGTTTCCTGTCTCAAAACACTGTCAAGGCCACAGAAGGGACTTGCCATAAGACCAGCCACCACAGCAAGACATAGAGATAAGCACAGAAGAAAGGAATTTGCAACAGGAGGGCACTAATTCCAGGCCTGGTGAAGCAAATCTGGGTAACCTCCCAGTTATTGCACTTGGACAAAAATTCTCTATTTCAAACTGTGGGGAAGAAAACAACTGCTTACAGTCACGCCATCCCAAGTTATGGCACCCACACCCTGTAGATACCCAGAATTTGTATAAAGGTGATAGCCCAGAAGAACACTGGGACCCCCACCACCAAAAACCAGGCTGAAGAAGGACCAGTGGAACACCACAGGATCCATGGGATGGTGATAACTTTGTGCTTAATCTGTCTCTCTCTCACTCTCTTTGACCCCTTTCCTATTTCTTTCTCTCTCTCTACCTCACATTTACTGTTAAATAAAATCTCTACCATTGACTTCAGCCTATGGTCTTATTTGCACCTTGATTTGGACAGAGGCACCTTTTAATAACTGGATCATAGCAGGAATCTCTGTCCTATTGGCATCACTTCAATAGTGTCAGAACAAAATCTCAAGCATTTCCTCAGGTGTCCAAAAAGCTATATTAGGAATACAGCCTCAGAGGAATAAAATAAATTATTCTGTTTTATTTCAAGTGTGACAATTTTTTTTTTTTAATAATTGTTCCTACTGCTTATTACTGACCCAAAACTCAGGGCATATTAAAATATCAAGAGACAGGCCCATATGGCAAACATTCATGGTTATGCTAAGCATTAAATGGCTGGATGAGCATAGGGGAAAAATAAGATCTCTAGATTCTAACACTGAAAAGGGCATTGTGCATATTCTCTGGTTTGAGAGGAGGGAGGAATATGATGAGAAGGGTGAATTGGGAATCAGAGAATCATAGGATGGCCTGGGTTGGAAGGGACATCAAAGGTCATCTACTTCCAACTTCCCTGCCATGGCCAGGGACACCTTCCACTGGAATGGCAGGCAGGAGCTGAGCTGGGACCTTCTCTTCTACTTTCTGTTTTTTAATGGGGAAGAAGGGGGGTGTGGGAAAGGAGCTGTGCAGAGACAGAGAGGCTGAATCCCATGTGTGCCCCAAAACATAGGGCTGGAAAAGCAAGTCTGCAGTTCCAGAAAGCAAACTAATCTATTTCCAGGACACAGAAGTCTATGAGTCAGGCTCTTGGGAGCTGAGTGGGGTTCCAGCCTCAGCTCCTTGAAGGCTGAAACCCCCAAGTCCTCCATCCAGTGCTTCTGTGCCCACCCTGGGCTGGGTGGGAACACCTCAGTAGAGGAAGCTCCACCTTGCACAGCTGCAGAACATCTGGGCAGCAGGCTCCTCAAAGCATGCTTAGCTTTGTTCACCTACAGCAAAAGCCCTAAAGGATTTTAAATAGTCAAGCTGCATTTTTTCACATGTTTGAATCATGCTCTATGTCTCCATGCCTTATGTTAATGATGAGGTGGCTGGCCAGCAACACAACCCTGCCCAGGCAAACTCTTAAAAGCCATGATCATGTTTGCCTATAGTTTGGCTTGCAGAGCTAAAATAATGTGATAATACATCCTCCTCCCCGTCACTGAGAAGCTTCAGTTTTCCAGAATTAAATAACTTGGTGGATTGTGGCAGTGCACAATTTACCCTTTCAGCATGTGAGTCACAATCCACTTTAATTACTTAAGTAATTCAGTCCCCAGGCCTCGTTTACAGTGGGCATTCAGTGCTTGGCATCCAGCCCATGATTTGCATCTGAATCTCCCACATGCATGCAGTGCTCCCTTACATAAAACTTTATATATTCCTACACTCTTTCCAGGAGTTATATATTATTTACATCATCTATATTGCAAGCATACCAGAAGAGCATTGGAGTTTTCTCTGGAGTTCAGCAGCCTTTTCATGTTCCCCACACCTGAAAGTATATTAAACATTCCTGCTTCCTCTTGTACCTCTTCTTTACTGATTCCACCGCCTGTTTTATGCAGGGCAGTGCTCCCCCTCCTGTGTAGGTGAAAGTTTGTTTACTCACATAATGCAGCTGAAAAGGCAGCTGTAATGACAGTGAGAAACAACAGAAGGAACCAGGCAATAGCTATATTTCTTCCTTTGAACATTTGAAAGGCTTTGGCTAGAAGTGAAGGAGAACAAAAACCAAAACTTTATGTGGGATCACCAGCATGGAAACAAGCTGGGATTGCTCCTGCAGTTGTGGTAACTGGTGGGAGCAGTGGGGAAAGGCAGCCTGGAGAAAGATGAGGAAGGCAGCCCTGCAGAGTTCCCATGTGCTTGGCTGCCCTGCAAACTACCTCTCCTCAACTGCCTCGAGTTCTGGGAAATTGTTTATGTGGCTTTTGGAGCCTTTGTTCTCAAATGGATCCTTTGCTGCTTCAGATATTGATCAGCTTACAAGATTCTCTAGGCAAACACAAGACGGAAAATATTGTTTGGGAGACAAATGGAATATTGCAGAAAGTAACATTTCTAGAGCACACATTAGAACCAGATGTTCCACTCAAAAGTATTTGTGGCCAGGGACTATGCCGAGAAACTAGCTGCTATAAAGAGAAAAACCCAGAATTACAGCACATTGGATACAAGAAAAAGTTACACCAAGAGCAAAAATATTGCAGAAGGATATATTAGGTGTCTTACAGTCTGACAAATCTAATTACAGGTTACTATCCAAGCCAGAAAAGGGTTGGATCCAGCTCCCACCTCTTCCACAGATGTACTGCTGGATTTTGACCAAACCACGTAGGCTTCACTTCAGTGTTGACTAAGGACTTGAGGGCTTTGCTGCACTGAGGGGTTTTATTTTCCTCTCTCTCTGTGCCTTACTCATAAGAACTGGATGCAGCCCAGGGCTGGCAGGGGAAGTGCTGGCATGGCAAGGTCTGCATGGGCCTTTCTCTAGGGCACCACACAGGGTGTGAGGAGGAGGAAGGTGACTGTCAGTCCCTCAGGACGTTTTCTATCCCAGCAGACTCTTCCTGGGTCAACAATCCCTTTGTGAATGGGGAGTGGGCTGCTTCTCTGCCATTTGGAAGAGCTGCAAGGGACAAAGACACTGATACATCTAGGTCTCCCACTTGAGACAGTGATGGTAGATGTGGAAAATGTAAAAATAAATATGTCAGTCATCAATTTTAAAAGCATAACAGATGAACACAGTTGGCACACCAAAGAGCAAAGCCTCACCTGGCTCCATACCCTGAGTGTCGTCAGAAAGGAACACTCAGGTGAAGCACACGAGAAGCAGTGCAGGCACTGAGAGACCTCCCCTCTCTCACAGCTTCTGGTGACATAGGAACTTCTGGGGTTTCATCCTGGACACAATTTTGAGCAGAAACTGATGGCCCCATCTTCTGCCAAATTGCCCCACCAGCTTTTGAACCCATTTGTTATTTTGCTCTCCATAATATCCCGTGGCCATGACTTGCACAACTTCAGCACATGCTGGGTGGTGAAGTGTTCCCTTTTTAAAAGCCCAGCTGATTTCATCAGCCCTTATTCTTATATTGTCAGGAATGGTAATTAGTCTCTTTCCTCAACTACCCATTACCACTCATGATGTTATCAGGCTTCATCTCTTCCCCAAGCTGAAAATACCCGGGATATTTTGCTTTTCCTCACCCAAAACTCACTCCATTCACTGAGCCTGCTTCTTCCTTTTTCTGGGGCACTTTCAGCTCTCCATTCCAAGCTGTGGTGATGAGTTCACTGCATAATATTCAGGATAAAGATACATCAGGAATTTATGTGGTAGCTTAACTAATTTTTCCTGTTTGTTCTCTATTCTTTCCCTAACAATTCCTAACAATCTTTTTGACCACTGCTGAGCAATGAGCTGATTTTCACAGGGACTTGTCAGTAATGACTCCCAAATCTCTTTCCTGAACATCAGAAGCTAATTTAGAAACTGTCATTCTGTGTCATCCTGGAGTGGCTTTTTCCCCCCATATGCATCACTTTGCATCTATTGGCATTGAATTTCTTCTATCATTTTATTGCCCAATCACTAAGCATTGTAAGATCCTTCTCTGAAGGTGAAAATCAGAAAATTGATATGGGAATTTGGCCAATTGCATGTTAAATGTATTTGTAATTTCACGGGAAGCACAGTCAATATGTGAAGAATGCAACTCGGAGAAAAACATACCTCTTGCTGCCAAAAAGCTCTGGGAAGTTCATTTCATGGAGGATCTGACTTTTACAGAAAATAAATTCTTTTCCTCATTTGTGTGTGGCTGAAGGAATTAAATCTTTTCAGTCTAAATTTCAGTTCTGAGATACTTATGATGCAGGGAACATGGAATTTGCCAACCAGGCAATGTCTCATGGGGCAACTAACTCAGCCTATGGAATTCAGAAAGCATTGACATCGCAGTTAGGATAGCTATGTCCTGACAAGGCTCTGCCACGTCTGACAAGGCTGTGGGTTGGTGTCCTGACACCCTGGTGCAGGTGCACCTCTTGCTTTGTTGTTTGCATTGCCCTGGAAGTAAACTTTGAAAATTATTTTCATTTATAGCTTTCTCTAATGATTTTCGAGCTGCCTCTATAGGCCATCTACACTTCCAAGCAGTTATCAAAGGGCACTTACCCCTTGGAGAAGAACTAGAAAGGTCTCTCTGCACAATGAGAGAGTTGAAAAGGACTTGTTTTCACTGTAACAAGAGAGTTTAGGTGTGCACGAGGTAAACCAGACCTGACACTTTTATATGGGTGCTGCATAAATTGTGGGTAGCTCTGGTTGTAGATTTACACAAATAAATCCTGCCCATGAAAAAGGTGACAGGACTTGGGAGAGATTTGATGCTGCCTCCTGNAGGATCCTTCTTGAACTGCATTGAAATCCCCCGGAATTGGGTCGGATCCCTCCAAAACCATCTCAAACCCCCTTAAATCCCACCAAACCCCCCCAAAATTCCTTCCTCCCCTCCCTCCCTCCCTCCCCTTGAAGAGGAGCTGTTCAAGCTCAGTTTTCCTTTAATCTGAGCCTCTTTTTTGGAGGATAGGATTTGTTGGGTAAGTGGATTAACGTCTTTCTTTGTGCTGTCCAGGGCTGCATCAAATTGCTATTAAAATCATGAGATAGAATCTCTGGCACTTAAAAGTACATATTTTTAGGGCTGTTGCCCTCTGCATAACACACATTTGAGACCTCTAGGTGTTATCTGGAGTCTGAGAATTTTATCGGGTTTATTTTCAGATTTTAAATAAAGCGATGGACTCCATTTGGGAAGCAAGTTTATTGTCACCCTCCATGGCCTGCCTGTCACTGTGCACAGGAGGATGTTAAATCTGTGCTTTAGAAGATAAGAATGAATAGAAATTCTGCTGATTGTGCTCCCCTTGGCTCCAGGATTGTGCCCAGACATCTGAGCTGTAGGAAAAGGGAGACAGAGCAGATTGACCACGTTGTTTTAGCAAGTGCTCCAATGTGCAGCATTTTGAGCAGAAAGCCCTGCCTTCCCTCTGGGATGCTCCTGCTCCACATCTGCTCCCCAGCCTCCCTCTCGGGCTGCCCTTAGCTCTGTACAGGAAATACATAGCAGCAATGTTGAGCACAAACACCACTACAGACTCTTTTATTGAGCCAAGAGCAATTGCAGAAATGGGACTGTGTCTGCCAGGCAAACACATGCTCCAGGTCAGAAATAGGTTAATTAAAAGGAGATAAGCAGGGCAGGAAGTCCTGAAATAGATAATATTAGTTGGCATGAACTTGACTTTGAAACTTACTTAATAGTTTTCCTTTTCAGAGAGTTTGTTTATTTTCTAAATCTTTTGGTCAAGGAGGAGAGGAAATGTGATTAAATGAGATTAAATGACTTTTAATTCACATTTTTTCTCTTTCCAGCTGTATGCCAGCTACTCCTTGTGTTGAAGTCTGTGCTCTTGCATTCAGTGGGGACAGAACCAGAGCCTGAATAAATAATTGAATGCAGCTCAGTGAAAAGTGCTCCACGTGGAATTTCAGAATTGTGATGACACTGGATGCAGGAAACTCTCATTTAACATGGGAAAATACTGTGTGTGCTA